>RJWM01014572.1:0-50133 GCA_004363535.1 Dasyprocta punctata | reverse complement strand
TATGTAATACAGTATTTGCAGGTGCTCTTTTTAATTGCCTCGCCTCATGGTAGTTTTCTGTTTTTTTTTTTTTCTTTGACTTTTCATGTCTTGTGATTTTTTCTTTGAAAGATTGCAAAGACTGTGATAAGTAGATTGTACACACTTTTCCTACTGCTCATTCAGTTGGGAATTTTGTTAATCTCCTCAGGGTTTAATTTATTTAGAGATTTCTTGTCATGATCATTACCTTTAGTTAAATATGAGCATTAAGTTAGCTAATGACAGTTGGAGTTTATGGTAAGATAATTTGTGCAGAAGCTTTCTCAATGGCTGCTCTGGACTTAGATTAGGATTTTGCTTTCTTCTGTGTCTGAGGGAAGAAAGCTATAATCTTTTTGTCAGTATTATGCTTTTGGATACATTTGATGCTTAAAAACAAGTCGTTAGATGAAAATATTGTTTTCTGATTAACTTTTAGGCATGTAATTTGTCCCCAGTTTAGAGGAACAGTACTTCCACAAACTTCTGCCCTACTGTAGTACTTCTCTTTCAGCATATGTTCCAGCTCCTCATTCAGACAGTTTTTTTCACCAGTACTCTCTGCCTCTGGTAATTTTATGACCCTTCCACCCAAAAAGTAACACATTTTTCTCAACACAATAGAGAGGAAAGAAGAATTTGATCAGAGGTTTGTTGCATTTTTGCCCCAGTTGTTCAGGTCCCTTAGACTTGATCTATAAGGGAAGTTTTCTCAGAACTTTTCCTCAGTCTCACCAATAAAATTCTCAAGATTTCAGAGAGGAAAACCATGGTATAACGTGACAACTTTCACATCTGTAGTTTGCAAGAACTTCTTAGTATCCCTGTGATTCATAGGTGGTCTCAACTAATTTGCCAATGATTCTAGCTCCATTCTCTCATTCTACTCCGCACATATGGCCAAGGGCCTCCACCCTGCCCATCCCTATAAGTGCTTGTTTGTCTCCAGATTTTTGTCTGTCTCATGATTCCAAGACCATAGCTTCGTGATAGATGGAAGAAAACCTTGCAACTTGCAGTTTTCTTTTCTTTTCTTTGGAGAGGGGGATGTCATGTGTGTCAGAGTGACACTTTCAAGCTTTTGAATCTTCAGTGAAAACTGACAGTACCAATGAAACACAAATTAACAAGCACTTGTCAATCTTTAACAGCTGTTCAAAACAGCTAATTCAGCTATTTTGACTTTACTACCTCTGATTTTCTATCCTACTTGTAATTAATATTTTCTAGCTCTATAAGTAGTGGAAATTGTAGGTTCTGTAATTATTTTTATATATAACTCCTAAATATCATAATTATTCAAATTTATTGTTAATCATGTCAAATAATTATTCCTTAAGATATTATCCAATAATTACTGACTGAAAAAATAATTACAAAAAGAAGACATACTAATAACTAATGCTAAACTTCTGAGACAGTATATAGTATGTATAGAAATAAACAGCTAAAGATAATATTTCCTTAACTCTCAGGGTATATAGCCTACTAGTCTTTTCCCATTTTTGCTTGATTTTGGAATGCAAATTTAAAAATTTTCCTATTTCCTTGCCAATATAGAGCCATATTTGAATACTGCATCATCACTATGCCTCATTTTAATGATTTAGGGGATTTATAAATCATTAGAAACACTGATCTGGCTGATGATTCATCTGAGTAATATATCATCAGAAAAGAGTGTTCAGATGATCTATTACTCCAAAGATGGTGCTGTGTACAACAAAATCCAAGAGCACTTCTCATTACTGCATAGAATGCCCTCTTTGGAGATGGATTCATTTGGGAAAAAAAATTCACTATATTTGTCCAAGTTTTAATCCATCATTAAGTACTTGTTATCAGACTTTCACTCTATTTATTCCTAAAATCAGACATTCAGAAGCAATACATCAAGTTATAAAGGGAAAATTACTCTTTTTCTTCATCAGGAAATGCATTGACATGACATTTTGGACTTTTATTGAATAATAATTTTCTATGTCTCTTAGCGATACTGTGTTAAGACCATATAATACAGATGATTTTATCATCAATATTAATCATCATTTTGCACACTTTAAAATAGCAATACTAGACAAATGTGACTCGGGAGATACATTAACCATCACTATTAACCAAGAGCCACATGACTACTGTGTGAAAAGTTAAGATCTTGAAAATGGTATAATTTAGAAATAAGATTTTAGAGGAAACTTGGATTGAATTTGAGTTTCATATAGTTTAAAATCCATGGTGTACTGTTATGGATTACAAACTGGTGGTCAACTTAGCACCAGCTTCAGCTGGTGTTGAGTTAAAGATGCTCCACCTGAAGAAAGTTGCCAGCATAAATAGGGACGTGGGGAAGAAGAACCGGGCGTTGTAGGTTCTTCCAAGAATTGCTGTTCGAGCCGCTGGCTCTCCTGGAGGTGCTTGTCATGCTGGCTTTGCCAATATGGACTCGGCCATTATCGTCGGAGGAGCTCGGGACCTCATCGGTGAGAGTGGCTGTGTTCACGTTGCGGGAGCCCTGCTCCTCACATTGTGCATCGCTTCCTGGCTCCGGAGGGGAGGCTGCATGCTGGAGAAGCTGGTCACGCTGGGCTTCCTGACCTGAGCCCAACTGTTCTCCATCGTCTGAGGAGCGCGGGACCTCGTCGCCGTTGGGGATGGCTGTGGTGCTCTTCAGGGCAGCCCCGATTCTTCTTTTGAGCGTGACTTCTCGGCTCCTACATAGAACCCTCAACCTGCTGCACAGCTCCTTCACCCTGCTGGCATAGACTTTCTGGTTCCACCGCTGACCTGTGGCCTTCCCAGCACAGAATTGTAAATAAACTCGCGTGAGCCCTTACTGGGGGCTCTTAGATTCCCAGTTGGTACTGTGGGAGGCATTGTCATGCATTTGGGTCCCTAGTGGGACTCTTGCATGATATTGCTGTGGGATCCAGGCCCTCGGCTATCCTGGGTCTTAGTACTGTGGAAGGATTTTCCTGCACCGTCTTGTGTTTAACTTTGGGTGATTATTATAAAACAGTATTACAAACTCTATGTCCTGTGTGTAGTTGTTCTCCCTGTAACCCCTGACTACAACATGTACCAATCTTCTCAAGTTTTACTATATTCAAGATTTATTCTTAACTAATTTTCTATTTCTGATAAAATGGGTATACATTTTCCTGCAATAAGCATGGGGTACTGAATTTGGACTCTAAAATTGAAAGAGAAATTCTTTTCATTCTAATTTTAAAATGCAATGTAAGAGAGATAATTAAATATTAGTGTGAAATTATATGATTTTGACCTCACAACAAAACTTTACTTGTTTATATTGTGAAAATCATTTTCTGAATTCTGTAGATATTTCTTCTCTGATGAGTCTGGTACATACTTAGGTCCATTAACTACCGTTCCCAATTACTTCAATACCTAAGCTTTCAGAAATATTAAATCTATTGTTCCCCAAAAGGAATAAGTTTCTGTTATTTTCTCCAGTGTACTCTGTTCCCACCCTGCCCAATGCAGGCCCAATGCTGCTACATAGAAATCATATTGTTTCTTTTCTGGACAAGCCACGCTTTCTATTCAAAACAAAGAAATATCTAGCCCCTTGACTCACCATGAAGATTATCACAGTTAGAGAATACAATTCCCAACAATATAAATTATGTTGCATACTCCATATCTTGTGGACTGACAATATCCCAGCTCAACACCCCCACAGTAACTTCTCTTGTAGAAGCTGAAGATAGCCTGATACAATGTGCAATAGTGCAGTCCCTTCTCTCAGTGTACTGTCGGTATTTAACATGTCTCCAAAGACAAAACAATGCTTTTCCGGCACAGAACATCTTAATCCAGAGTTGCAAAAATAATAAGAGTTGCACTGCATGTGTATCTTATGTAATCTGAAATGTTTTAAGTATGCAATATATTTTTGTGTTTTTTCATTCTGAAGCTGGACATTTAAACACATTTATGAATTTTTCACTTGGTCTGCTTTCAAACTACTCAAACTTTCCCAAGGACAGCAGAAGGTATTTACTTGAAGTTCACTTGACTAACCAATCTGTTAAACTGATTTTTCCAATATAAAGAACTGTTAGCTCCAAAAGGTAAATTCTTGTCTTCTTTTTATATAGTAGAAAATGCTTATGACTTTGAAGTTGCCATTTTTTTTCCTGCTAGGCTCCACGGGATACCTCATTATATAAGCTTCAGGAAGAAATTTGAGACTTATTAAAAAAATTCTTTCTAAAAACTGAGAATGCATTTTATAAAAACACCAACATTCCACTTTGAGAAAAACTAAACAAATAATTCAAGTACAGGAAAACAACCCTCAGATATACTCAAATGTTGAAGGCTATAATGATATAATAGGAATACTTCGCTGTGTGGCAATGGAAGCTAAAGCATACCCCATGGAATGTCTTTCCAACTACCGTTTGTTCAAAGGAATGTCATCTGCATTTTAACATTTAAAAGTGCTACAAGGCACTTTTCTTTCGTTATAGTGTCTTTTAGTTTTAGTTATAGAAACAAACTTTATATTTGTATTTCTAAGACACCACAAAACATTTTTAACAAAATGTCACTTGGTTTAAATCTTACTACAGTCTACAGACATCAGTATCATAGGTTCAGGGGTGTTGATCTCTTGGAGATTATGCAAAGTCTTCCCTTTCATTAGTTTCCATAGATTCTCTCTTATTTTTTCCTCTGTGTTTCATAATTTATCATCATTTCAATTACCTTATTGATTTGTGGCAAACAGTATATGCCAAAGCACCTTCCTGTCTCACTTCTGAATTGCTTTGATCTTTAAATTCCTACCTATTCAAAGAGTAAACAGTTAATTTCCAAATACTACCTTCTTTATAACATGAAGTTTGCAATTTTCTTACAAATTTTGTTCTTACTTTGCGTTCTCTGTGGGTCTGTGTTTTAAATAATAATGATAAGCTACGAAGGCTCTGTAAGAATAGTCCCTAACTTGCCAGCAACTGTTTTCATTTTCTCATGCACAAGATATTCCAAAAAAAATTAAATTTTAACATGAGAACTCATTTCTTGTTGATCTTCAAGTCCAATGTGAATCTGAAGGAAATTCTGTTTCCACTCAGGCCTCCCAGATGACATAGAAGCTCCTGGACTCAAAGCTCTTCTCTCCATTCATAGGCTGATGTGTTGGCCCCTAAATGACTACCTTTGTAGGCAGGGCTTTAGGAGGTACTTACAGTTAAAAGAGGTCATTAAGTCGAGTCAGAATGATTGTCTTACAAGTACCCTCAGAAAAAGACCATTTGAAGACAAAAGGCAGTTCTAGATCAAGAAAACAGAAAACAAAAACACAATGGACCATGATCTGAGACCTCTGATTTCCACAGTAGAGAGAATAAGTTCCAGTAGAGTCAACCATGCCATCCGTGGTTCTTTATTATGGAAATCGTCACAGAGTAACACCTGTCATTTGGTTGGTGCTCCCACTGTCACAATCAAAGGAATCCTGTAGTATGTCATACAATGCCTGGAGGTCCACGTCCATCCAACCACGGGAAAACCTGAAACAGAGCAAATCCGGGTCTCGATGAGAAGTTTTTGTGGCCACCACTATATAGTACAGAGGTGCGCAACTAGAAAAATTAACAGAAATTAGCAGAATTGGAAATTGGAGCAATTAAAAATTGATGCAGCAATGAAAAGAAAATAGACTGAACAAAAAACATGAACAGAATCTCAAGGACCTCAGAGAGAATTACAGAAGATTGATTGTCACAATAATTTCAAAGTATCTCCAAAGACCCTTGATGAATAGAAAAAAAATGATTCCCAAAGTTTATCTAGTATAAAATGTCATTTATATATTACTATGAAAAATATAGAAAAATAGATCATACTAATGGTAGCCAGGAATCAAAGGGAATGCTAAGAGATCATAAAATTAGGTCTGCAAAGGGAAAATACTTGGCGATCCATGTGGTAGTGGAAGGTTTGTATCTTGATCACATCATTGTTCACATTGCTATGAAAATGAAATAGTTTTTTTTTTTTCCAGATGCTACCATTGTGGAAAATCTAGGTAAAGAGCACACAGACTCTGCTATTTCTTACAAAATCTTATTATGCTATAATTATTTCAAAATACATTTTTAAAAGCTATATATGTGTTTGTGCATCTATCTATCCATTGTCACTTATAGATGCATGGTAGATAGATGGTTATATATATTTAACATAACTTTACTAACTTCAGACGAGGTTGTTAGTTAAAGCTCTATGTACAGTGGTGTTTGGGAGGAGACTACTCAGCAAGAGAACAAAGCGCACCCCCCTGTGAACCAGCCAGTGTGTGGGCTGGGAACCAGAAGATCACACCGCCCCCTCAGCCCCACCCCCTGGAAGCAACTGGCTGATTCAGAGGACTCGGGGTAAGATAGCAATTGAGGTGAAATGAATAACTTGATCCTTAAATTGTTTGATTGACTTTGTAGGCCTGGAGCTGGTGGCATCTATCTGGAGGATGGCAGTGTACATTGTGGCAACTGTGGGGCATCTCCTTCTGCCTTATTTTTGAAATCCAATGTTTTGTTTCATTTTATTGTTTTGTTTTATTCCTGTCTCTGGTAACCTGAGTAACTATTCTGAAGATAATAAGATGCAGTAGAACAACCACTGTTAAGTTAGTATCATCTTGTTTTGAAAACCTATATAACTGTTTTTGTTGTTGTCCTTGCTACCATTTTGCTTTTGTCATTGCTTCTGAGGTTTTTATGCATCTTGATTTTTCTGTTTTTTCTTTCTTCTCTTGAAAAAAATTGTACAATAGATACTGTTGACGGGAAGAAATAGTTCAAGGGAAGGGACAAACTGTGGTGGGGAAAAGGAAGAATGGGTAAAGGGAAAAATATACATATATACAAGATAGCTAAGGTAGTCATACAGCTAACTTCTGTCACGTCATTCTACAGCAATATATGTGCACCCATGTTTATAGCAGTGCACTTTGTAATGGCTAAATCTTGGAAACAACCCAAATGCCCATCGACCATGGAATGAATAAAAAAGATGTAGTATTTTAATACAATGGAATATTGTTCAGCTATAAAGAAGGATAATCTTGAGTCTTTTATAGGTAAATAGCGGCAACTTGAGGCCACACTCATATGTGAAGTAAACTTACATCTGTAAATATTGTATTGTCTCCTTAGTGTAAAAAAAAAACTGAAAGAGTAAAAAGACCCAAAATTCACACTAGATATTGTGATAATGAAAGGGAAAGAAAGTGCTCAAAAGGAAAGAACAATTGGGACAGGGGAAAGGAGCGAAGGAAGAAGGGAAAAGATGATATAGGTATACATAAATACATGTATGTATGTATATATATATAAGATAGATAGCTATAATACTAATCTGTTCGTTCATCCAAAAGAACACTTTGTGCTTTCATTGTTTGATTGCTTGTTAATTTTTTTGTGCCTAAATCTAGTAACCTGAACAACTATTTCTAAGATAAGAATATGCAATATATTAATTTGTGTTAATTTCCTACTTTTTTGAAATTCTGTATCATTTCTATCCTTTTTTCTGTTTTGCTTTTTAAAATAAAAGAACTGTATTACAATGTTGGGTTGTTAGGTATTCATAAACTCCTTTACAAGTATATTCAACTCATTCTAACTAGTACTGATAATTATCATGCATCCCACATCATTACTTACTAAAATTTGTTTTAATAGGTCTCAGAATACTGTGACTATTTTGGTCATGCTTATTCCATGTAAAAAGTACTGATTTTAAAATTAGTAATGAAATCTCTGTCTGTCTCTCTCTCCACACACACACATATATACACACATACAAACACACGTGCATGCATGTACATGCCAACTCTTCAAATATCTCTTCTAACATATACTGTTAGAAGCACCCAGTATTTCACTAGAAAATTGAAAAAGCAATTCAGACAAAGAGTTCTGGGACCATTCTGCCAGCTGAATAAATCAGCAGAGCGGAGGGCAGGCATTACAGATACCATTTCAGTTTCATGACTTTTCTTGGTTAATTTCATGACTTTCTTGTTCACTGCCCCAATAGCACACCAACAACTGTATGGCTTAGTCACAAGCAGTACAAGTAACCAGAGAAGGGTAGCCAGAGGATGCCAGAACCACGTGGGTGATGGCAGCATCATCAGGTTTCAATAACTTGAATCAGGGATGCTCTTCAGATTAACACCTTGAAATCAAGCAATGTGGACACAATGAAAATCCAACACTATTGCATAATCACAACTTACTCATACTGGATGTTTTGAAATAACCATGCTGGCAGTGACACCATGTATTTCCATTGATGGGCTGCTTTGGTTGTCACTAGCTGCAGTGCTGTGATGAGCATGTTTTACAGACATATTCTTGACCCTAACCCGTATTTTAGCCAGGAAGAGCTATGCTCAATACTTTTAGTTTTGTTTCAACATTTTAAGTAAAAAATTAATTTATACTTTTTATTATATTGGAAACTTTAATACTGTATATATATAACACCATTATTTCATCTTTTATTTATTTACATATGTGCTGTTTTATTGATATTTTCAAATGTTTATTTACACCTTAAATTAATGAAATAGGCAAGCACTTATGAAATTATACTTGGAGTCTTGATGTTATCTTTTTTGACTCATCTGAACTCCAACATATTAAGTATTTTTATGTGATCACAATATGTCTTTTGACGAAATGTTTTTTTGAATAGTATTCCCCTTTGTGACTCTGTTCACTCCTAAATTGATAAACAGAATTTTAAAAGAACTATGTGAGAAATATTTTATCATTTCCTCTAAGATTTCTTCTACCAATCTGACAAAGATATAGTCTACACTTATCCTATACTGAGAAGTTTCTATTTATAGTCTAACTGAAGTTTTCACAGTTCTTTTATCACATAGTTTAATGTACCTAAAACTTATTTTGATATAGGATGAAGTTTCCCAATGACATCTTTTTCCTGAAGGAGCTAAGAATTATTTGCCTTCTGACCATTTTGAAAGGTCGTATATTTCTTTCTAAATTACTGAAAACAATAAGATTGTGTCAGCTTCTGTATCCCATCTGATACTTATCATCTAGATAAATGTCATAATATTTTAAACTCTGATTTTAGTCTACTTCCAGAGTTTTATTATATTTTGGAGTAAAGTACTTGCTTTTTGACACAAAGGTAAAAGGGAATTTCTTTAAACATCCAGTTGGCATCATTTTGTTTCTTTCCTTCTCCTTTTGTTATTTTCTAATTCTAATATTTCGTGGTTTTATAATGTCCCTTTTAAAAGAATTATTAATGGTTTCCTTAAATTCATAACATAATATTATAATCTCAAAACATTTTTAAGTCTTTATCAAACATTGAATAATCTGAATATATGTATAAGTATACAAATATATGAAAATGAGATTTTAATATATGAATAGATATATTGAACTATATTTTATACCCTATTCATTGTTAGTTGCTAAAGAATAAGTTTATAAAAGTAAAGTTTACAAACTGTGGAATTTACAAACCATTTAGAAACTTATTCAGTATGAAAAAGGCATTTGTTATGTCTCTATTTATTAATGCAATAAATGGAATTACACTTAAGAACTGTTGATTTTGAGAATTATTTTCTGTTTTGGTTAATGGTATGAATTACCATAATCAAATTTGGTTAATTCATACCATTACCCAAAACAGAAAATAACATCAGGAAATGAATTTTTCATTTTACTTAAGTATATTTAAGTCTTTCAAATTAATTTTTGAAGCATATTTATTTGTGTATTTCTAATGCACATGAATAAATCTAATTTGCCTTACCAAAATGTGGGACTTTCTTTTGTTTGGAGGAGATATTCTATCACTTAGCATTTTCTTCCCTGAAATTCAATAGTTTGACTATTTACAGAAGGTCATTTTCTTAATTTCTTTTTGGATTATCTAGCTCTCTGGGTTTAAATTTAAAGTTTAAAAGAACCATTTGATTTTAATAACTTTTATGTGTAGTGCTCCATTGAGTTAGGGCTTTAGCACATAGAACTACTTTTCCATAAGGTGATTTCTAGTAAATCCCAGTGTGTAAAAGCAAGATAAACACACATCAGTGAGTTTGTTATTGCAATTATATTATTGGATTTTTTACATTTGAATATGTTTTGAGTGTTGAAAAGCATGAAGAGACTGTTTTCTCATGTTGGTCATGGACACTTTTCTGACACTTAATAACTTGAAATAAGTCTGCCAATATTACTAAATGTCTGAGAATGTGAAAATGCTACATCGTCAGTACTGGAAAAACAAATTCAGTAAACCACATCTGCTTAGTAACAACCTAGATAAACTTCCACATTATCTTTTTGTGAATTCTAAGTTCTTATTTAGTATACTTTATTTTCTCATAAAGATACAGGCTCTTTCATACATTTGGCTTTTTAAAGTTTTATTTTTCCAAATCAGGAACTAAGTTTGAATACTCTACAGTCTCCCTACTAATAACTCTCTATGGACATGACTATATGTATTCTATATACATCCTCAGACAGGAACTCTTGGACAATGTGGATTTTTGTGTGTGTGTGTGTGTGTTCTGCTTTGTTTTATTTTGTTTTGTCTTTTGAGACAAGGTCTTGCTATACAGTCCAGACTGGCCTCAAACTCATAGTGATCCTCCTTCCTCAGCTTCCAGAATGCTGGGATTACAGATATGTGCCACCATGCCTTGCTGGACAGAGTAAATTTTACCATATGGTAGGCACTTAGTTAATCTCTTGTTGAATTTAGTTACTCATGTACTCAATGTCATTTTCTTATAGAAAGATTATCTATAAAGTTACTAAAATATTTATTAATGTGGTTGAGCACTAGAATATGTTAGACAATTTTTGGACTTGGAGGAGTTATTAAACATGCTTCCTCCTTATACAGTGACCATGAGGGGGATAATGTGAACATCCAAAATGATGCAAACAACGTTGTCACATGGATCTTTCTGTGAATTCACACGGCACCTTTACTGCTACCAACACTTGATGTGAGGCCAGATGTACTGGTTAGTTTTCTGTTAATGTGCCAAAACACCTGAGATAACCAACTTGTAAGTAGAAAATATTTGTTTTGCTTCATGGTTTCAGAAGTTTCAATTTATTTCAGATAGGCCCTATTGCTTTCATTTTATGATGACACAATACCTCATGGAAGATGTGTGAGATGAATGAAGACTTTGTAAATCATCAAAGGGGGAAGCAGAGGGGTACCAATATTCCCTTCAAGGAGAGACTCTCATTTAGCTAAACTCTGTCACTAGGCTCCACCTGTTAAAAACTCTACTACACCTCTCAATAATACCTTCAACATGTGGGCCTTTTAAGGATTATGAAGACCCAAACTAGAACAAAGAAACTGCTTTAGAGTTAGTCTAACTGTGTGTGTGTGTGTGTGTGTGTGTGTGTGTGTGTGTGTGTGTTTGTGTGTGTGTGATAAAGAGAGAGTGGAAAAAGAATGGGAAAATGAAGATGAGAAGATGACAAGTATTCTTTATCACTATGAGTACGGAGGTGTGAAGGGAATATATTTCGAACTGACATTCAGATCTATCCTCTACATAATGTATTAAATGATGAATATATTAAGGGTATTTTGTTTCTATTTTGTATGTGATTGAAGGGAAGATAGTAAGCAAATATTTTGCATGAATTATCTAAGATCATTAATCTTAGGAGGAAAATAAGAAGTTAACTTTTATTTTTAATTTCTGATAGGAAGGCAGTGTCCTAGGCACTGTTGTTTGTGGTAGGTGTTTTACATATATTAAGAAATATTAAGTGACATGCTATAGTCTACAGTTACTGTGGGGTAACGTTTGTCTCAAAGTATGTGTCTTTTTTGGTGATACACAATTGCACTTTTTTTTTTTTTACAGAGTTTCACTTTTTTTCCCCCACTCCTCCTTCTTCTCATCATCTCTCTGCACCTCCTTCTCCATATCAGAGATACTTTCAATCTCAAATGAAAACTGTTTAGGCTGAAACAAAACCTATGTTTTTGAAGAGACAAAACTAGCCTTTTTCCAAAGAGTTAACCAAAGTAATGATTTTCTGATGGGTTTGTTTTTATTCTGACATTTAATATTGAAAAGAGAATAATGTTGACACAGCTCTAAGAAGTGGCCTAGTTTTTAATTTAAGTCATGAAGAGTTTTTTTATTTTATTTTTTTTTTGTTATTATCATTCTAAACACACTTGTCCTCTTTGCTTTGCTTGTTGACCTTTAAATTAAAGAGCCCTGCCATGCCACACTACCTTGGAGCCGACTGAGTATGGGCTGAAACACACACACACACACACACATACATACATATCTATATCTATATCATCTATATCTATATCTATATCTATATATAAATTTCTCATTTACCTGCCTTTTTCTCAAATTGAAATTATTTTATTCCACACTAATTTGTGCAACTCTATTACTTATCCTACATATCAAGGCTTAGCATCCTCACACTCATTATTACAACAGAGTCGAGTCTGCTGAATTCTTAAGAGAGAATAAGAAGAGCAGCAGCAGGAATGTTATTGTTTGTCTGAATGACTTTATTTAATTTTAAGACCCTATCCAGCCTAAAGTAAGGCTAATTTGTTTGCAAAGAGATGAAATCCACTTAGAGAAACAGTGAAAAGATGGTGTTACTGTGTAGATAAAGGAGCATCTTGAGAAATCTAAGTGAGGAAAACATGGCTAGAGTTTAGTGAAACTAGATATTAGTGAACAAATTCTCTTTTTCTCTCTTTTCTCTCCTTTCTCTCTTTTCTTAACGCTGTCCCCCTTTTCCTTTAAGCATTTTTCGATATCTATGCTCCTGTCTCTCTCTCTACTCTTTTATTTTACCTTTGGATTTAAATTCCTCCTTTGTTCTAGTCTGTGGGTACATGCCCCATCCAACCAATCCGAAGTGGTTCTTCAACATTATATAAACGTAGAGTTCAACAATGCAGATGTGGTAGATTTGTTCTCCCTTTCCCCATACTATTGCAAAGTTAATCTTATTAATTTGATTTTAGTCATGTGTCCTTAGCCAATTCATTTAGCTCTGATAAGGACAGAGGCAGAGATACTATTGCGAGCTCTTTGTTAGGGTTTTGAATGTTAGATTCTCTAGGACAGTAAGTCTTGGCATAAAAAAAAGCTTTTAAATTTGCAGTATATTCCCCTTACAGTTGTGAATTAAGGAATAATAAATGATTAAATATCAACTATCTGCTGTATTCCAGGTATCTTTTTTAAATTCCACTACATGGAGCATTGTTTGTGCAACAATTTCTGATAATTACTGAGATCAAAGTATTGAGCTTCAGTGAATTTCAGTCCATTCCATGAGTGGAGTCAGAGTAAGGAAAAGGCAAAGTAAACTCAAAGCAAACTGTTTCTCGACTTTTTTTTTACAAACTTTAGAGTATCTTCTCCTGTTTCTCTTCTCTTCTTTGTAACGATGGCAATATGCCATGAATTGTATATCAAATGTTTGTGTCCCTCCATATTCATATGTTGAAATCCTAATCTGTGATGATATTTCTAGGAGGTGGGGCCTTTGGGAGTTAATTAGGCTTTGTTGG
This sequence comes from Dasyprocta punctata, assembly GCA_004363535.1. Lineage (NCBI taxonomy): Eukaryota > Metazoa > Chordata > Mammalia > Rodentia > Dasyproctidae > Dasyprocta > Dasyprocta punctata. The sequence goes on along the minus strand of RJWM01014572.1, from coordinate 36,474 downwards.
TGGAACCCACACGAAGTAGGTTAGTTCCTTCTCTGAAGAGACACAAGAAATTGTTTCTTTTGTCTTCTCCATGTCATGGAAAGGTACAATGAAAACATAGTCATCCCCAACCAGGAGTTAAGCCTGCACTAGGCACAGGATGTGACGATAACTCGCTCCAAGATGTCAGAGTCTCCACAACTATGACAAATAAATGAATGTGTATTAAGTCTCCCAGTCTGTGAAATAATTATAGTAGCAGCTGAACTGACTAAAATACTGTGTCAAGATATATTGAACATTTTTCTATTCTTCACTACTTTGTATTTTTCTAGTTTCTTTTTTTGTTGTTGTTAATTGGCTTCATTTGTTTATGGAAATGATGAAAATAAAGGTCATAACTGCCCTGTTTTAGTGCTTCTCATCAATACTGGGAGAAGATATTTGACATGTGTTTTGCTAATCATATCACTATGATTAGGGAACAGAATAACAGTATAGATTTTGAAGGTAAGCAAATATCAACAAATTATTTATGTTTATTTATTTATTTATATTTTATTTTATTTATTTGGTGCTGGGGATCGAACTTGTGACCTTGCACTTGCCAGGCAGGTGCTTTCACCACTGAGCTAAATGCCTGGCTCAGCATATGATTTTGAGAAACTTATGTAGACTCTATAGGTTCTGAATGTGATATTAACACAACTCATGTGAAAATTTTGAGAGTGAAGCCAGAAAAGTGAATTGAAATATAATGAATAATAGAGATTACTGATACACAAAAAGAAGTAAATTTCTTATCATTACAACCATCATTATAATAGGCTATGCTGTTTGTCAGTTCTTTTAAAAACAATAAGCCAGTTCTAACACAGATTCTTAGACCTACTCCTAGATTTTTTCCCTTTTCATCATTTTTGTGTTTGTATTTTCACTTGTCATGGCTCCATTTTTTCTTCATTTTATTCTACTGTTAATTTTCATTCACACAGTGTGGTAAGTTCTTGCATTTTTAAAAAATAATTTCTTAAATCTCAGGCTTATTACAGAATGTTTTTCAATGTCTTTCTAAGGAATAGAAAATTTTCTTTTATACCCTTCTTTTTTTATAAATATAGTAACACATGAAATTAAAAAAAAAATCTACACAAAAACCCAGTAACTGCAATGTTCCTCCCTTCCCTTTTGTTCTCTCTCTACTTGCTGTCTGTCATGTCCTGAGATAATTCTCTGCTGCCGTGCTGCTGGGTCATGCATGCCTGCCTTGGAGTCAGCTGGCTGTGAACTGAAACTTCTACAAACTGTGAGCCAGAATGAACCCTTCCTCCTTAAACTATGTCTTAGCAACGAAAAAGTAACTAAGTGTTTGGTAAACTGAAAGTATTAAAATGTTTTCAAATCCTAAATCCTAAGAGGAAAAATATTTGGGCCTAAGGGAAGAAAGAGCTTGAAGCCATTATGCAAGAGAGAATGGATTTGTCATAGTGTTTGGAAATCAAGACAGGAGAAACAGATTCATAATTGTCGTTTTTCACAAGAATAGATTGTTTCACTAATTTCAAATGAATCAAAAAGAACTCATCGATGTTAGATAGACTTTCCTGAATTATATTTTATGTATCAAGTGTTAGACAAATGAAAATCTCATGATGAAAATATTCTAAACTGATGTTCAATTTTACGTAATCTTTAAAATGTTATTGTGCACTGCGAGTATCTCAGTTATAATAAATTGTATTTTCAAAATAATTTAATGCTAACACCAAGTTTCTAAGAAAAGATCTCAGAAATATTTTCCACAAAAGATACTTTGATAAATATTACACAGAAGTCATTGTTATGTTCAGACAGAGAAAGCTGGCTTCTGAATCTCAGCCTGTTCTTGTGTGGGTAGGCTATGTTTATGTCCTTGTAACATATTATACTGGATATCACAGGATCTTGTTCTGCCAAGCCTCATTTATCTTGCATGCATTTTCAATTAGTCACTCTCTAGTGAATCTTTCTCTCGTCACCACTAAGCACAATGAGGTTTCTCTACATATCTTCACCTTTACCTTCGAGAAAAAATAGAAAAGAAAAAAGAAACAAATGAAACACTTTCCCTTGACTCCACAATACATTTAAATTAATAGTTCTTAACCTGGGATGATTGTGCTTCCCAGGGAACACTTACCAATATGGGAAGAAATTTCTGGGTGTGCAACCCTGGTTGGAAGATGTGATACTGGAATTGCATTAGTAGAGGCGACGGGGATGCTGCTCATTATCCTACAACATAGAGACATCTTTATATATATATATATATATATATATATATATATATATGTATTTGATTAAACATATCAGTTCTGTCAAGGCTTTTAAAATGCAGAGTTAAGGAAGTGTTGTGTTTTTTGCTAATGAACTCATCCGTTTAAACCCATGCTGTCCATATCTTTACTTTTTCCACCCTGAAGCTTGCAATTTGATTTCCATCAAATTAGGGGATCAGTTAAGAGAACACAGGTAATACCAGGAGCGCTATTCAACCACTTCTAGTCATGAGCTAGTTAAGACATTTTCTCTGGCCTCAGCTGCTTTCCATGTAAAGCAGAGATACCTAGCTGGCCAGATTGTTTTGAAGGTTAACGGTAACATTCAAGAATAGGGCACTTCTGATAATACTAAAATGCCGATAAAGTGTTACTTAAATTGATAGTATGGTGATGACTTTTCCAACTGTCTTCTCTTTGGTTAAATACTAATTGTCAAATCATGTGACACTCTCAGACTTTACTCACTGATGTGTGTCTGAGTGTTCGCTTTTGAGGAGTTCTCACTGGTGCCTCTCCTCTCTGTATAGATTTTTGTTACAATATCAATGATTATCACAAATGCTTCGTGACTCTTTTTTCAGTGGAATACTGTTTTCCCTCTTTCTTCAACAAATCAGAATTTCTTCATGTAATTCAAAACTAGCATGTGTCAAGAGTTTTCCTTCTCAAGTCTTTCAGTGAAAGTTATTGACTTGTGGTATATGCCACTAAAAGGGTGTGATATATAATTTAGAGATAAATTGCAACTTCCTTCATTTACCAGAGAACTTAAAAAACTAAACAGAAATAATACTAATGATGAGAAAGATGCTAGATGCTTGTACTGTAACTAAAGATAAAGAACTTCAGGCCTCCAGAAATGGAATAATGACTTGAGGAGCCATTTATTAGATGAATTTAGGCTGTACCTTAAGGAATCAGTAGGACAGAGACTATGTAAATTTGTGACTTTAAGAAATGAGTCTCTCATAGGTAAAAAGAAAGATGCATGAAGTAATAGGAACAAGGACTATCATGCAATAAACTGAAAAAATAGAGACTCACTAAAGCAATGATTTCTAGTCCTATCAAATTACTAAGTTTGAAAACAAATTCAAAATATGTTGTGACTCTCTAGTTATTCTTCCAAAATGAAATACATATGACATATGACCCACTTATACACAACTAAAGAAAAATGATATCTTACCTATATAAGAAAAAAGACTAATAAATAGCATATATCGCAATACTTAAAGACTACATAGATACAGATAGATGTGATATTTGTTCATCTGTGCCTTGATGTATTTTATTTGTCTTGCTTTTTAGTACCAAAGTTTCTTAAAACTGTATCTTATTACAATGAACATTATGTTTCTTGGTTTATTCTCAATGCTGGGGATTAAACTCAAGGTCTTGTGCATGCAAGACAAATGGTCTACCACTGAGCTACATTTCGAGCCTGTACATTGGAGGTTAGGAATGTAAACAATTATCTGGTAAATATAAAACCAACAGTATTACCAAGTTAAATAATAACTTACCTAGATACCAGATTTTTTTATGACTGTGCTTCAAATGATTATATTTTTAGGTGTTTTCAGCTTTGTCATTGTTAAAATGGGACATGATATTTCATTTTATATGTGCACATAAAGGATGTCAAATACAGGGAAGTGTAACACATTTCAAATGATACGCTACTTTTAATATGTACTGGCTAGATAACAACATACTCTTCCCTAACTCTGCAATCCATCAGTATGGATTGTTAGAAAGAGATGAGAGACACTTTCACAATGTTGCAGTTATTACTGGTGACACAACACAGCCATTCATGGATTGACTGGCATTTCCTATTTGGTGTGAGGCCCCCAGTTAATGTTCCATCCAACTTAACAATTATCTGTCATTCATTTTAAGCAAATTCTTATTAACAATTATATTAAAATAATCATGATAGATCTACACATTTTATTTGTGTAATTCTCCCATGACCATGAGTTTAGGGCTTCACCTGCATAGGCAAAGAAGTAAGCTTTTTCATATAGTTTAACTTAAAACAGACCAAAAATAACCCTCACTTCCTGACCATCCCCAAGTGTGGACAACATGAAGGTAATTTGATAAAGCAAAGTGCTTTGGGACAGGTTTTCTCAGAGATGCATATAACTCCTCATTTTAAGTGGAACTGGAAAATTACTTGACATTGATTGCCAAAGATTCAGTGGGCTATGACCCTTGTGACGCCAAAGATCCCATGTACCATCTGGATCCATTTGGGGACTGACGGAACATAAAAATAATTGTAAGTTCAGTGGACCTACAATGTGAGCTGTGATTGAGTATGAGGTAAATGTGTAAATTAAGGCCAATTGTTACAGTAAAGTGCTCTGCCAATAATCCGTCTCAAAATATTCCCCCTTATCTTGAATATATTTATCCTATTCTTCTTACCACTTTGTGAAACAGTTTTGGAAGTTCACTTTTATAAGTATTTTTATGAATTATGATTTAAACCATATATATATATATATATATATATATATATATATATATATATATATAAAATGACTGCATACCATCTAGCATCAAGGCTGGCTCAAAAAAACAACATGTGAAATCTAATTCATGTTATTAATCATATCTCATACTGTGCTACATTTGGCTCTTTCCAAAGTCAAAATGACCATGAAATGTAAATGTTTTGAATCATTCAGAACATCTAGGCAGCTATCACAGGATAACTAAAGATACAAAAGATGGACTCCAAAACTGCCTCAGAAAATGACGAGAATGGGAGCTGGGTGTAGGAATGGAGAAAAGGAAAAGAAAAAAAAAAAAACAGACTAGAAAGAATAAATGGAAAGAAAGCTTTTATAAATGGGGAGGGGAAGAGTAGAAAGGAGGGCAGGGGAATGGGAAAAGAAGAACAATCAAGATATATTGTTCAGGTACAAATTCTCTATGATGAATATGATCAATATGTATGGTAAATTTATTAGTTTGATCCTGTGTCCTCCCAAGGCCTAAGGTAATTTGGATAGGGCTGAGTCTGGCATTCGTGATTGGCTTGTTGTCTGGCCCTGGGATTGGTGATGTGAGTGTTACACCCACCCAGGGGTGGAGCTGACATACAATGTAAGGAAGGCGTATCTTACTCTCTCTCTCTCCCTGTCTTGCTCTGTTGCTCATTCTCACTGGTTTGCCTGGCTGTTTGGCGGCCTCCACGCCATGCTGCCTTGGAGCCAACTAAGTATGGACTGAAACTCCCAAGAATTGTAAGAGATAAACCTTTCTTACCCTAATTTTGGGCATCAGGTATTTTGTCTCAGCAATGAGTGAAAAGTAACTAAGACAGTAAATATGCATTAATACAAAATATAAAGTTAAAAAAAAAAAGATGGCATAAGTCTATTTGAAACAACAGATAGCATAATGAAGTGGATTACTAGCACTGCATCTTCTACTGCAATGATATTTTTAAGTTCGACATTTATCATACTTTCTGAACTTGTCTCATACAAATAGTTGATCAAGACTGAACATTTCTGTCAAAGCTCATGTAGAAAGTAATCTGAAAATGTTAGTAAGGTGTTTATGTTAACTAAGACTTATTTAAAGTCATGTACCTATTTTATTATTTGCAAATACATTTCTAAAAATCTTACTGTAAAGCATTGGGAGTCATGAATTAAAAACAAAATTGCATGCATGAAGATTGTAATGACTTTCTGCTTCTTAAAAATCAATAATGGCTCAGTAAGTAAGATAGAATGTATATTGAATTTGCAGTGTTGTCGCTGACCATTTGAAAACTGGTAGACAAAAGCTCTTAATAATACTATAACATCTACTTTTACTATTAATGATTACTATGAAGTTAATGTTTCGGGATGATAATTTTATATAAACAGCTTTAGCAAGTATATTTATGGACCACTTTGTGAAGTTTGTATCAAATAAGTATTACCTCAAATAACAATTGTTGAACAGTTAAATGATGCTAGTTTTAAACCAATATAATCCGAACCTTCAAATACAAAATTACTTAATTCTCCACCATAGTTTTTTGTTCTTGAATATAATTTTTGGAAAGGTGATTTGGAAGTTCATTCCATTGATTTTTTTTAACATCTGATATTACTGTAAATTCAAATAATTTCAATATTAAAGATTCAATTATTTATTTCATGGTGCCAGTAGGAAAAAGAAAACAAATTTTGAACTCCTAAGTAGTTTAGGAATGTAGCATGAACTAGTTGGTTTAGTAAATACATAATCTGCTTCTAATACAAACAAATTTTGATAATAATTTTAAATATTTTGTATTAAACACATGATGCCTCAATAAATTTAATATTAAAATATTTATACAAGTTTCTGTTTTGCTAAATTATGTACACATTTTTGGCTCTCACTCCATATATGTGTGTATATACGGTTTAGTAAAGTATGAAAAAATTTAAATCAAACATGATGCTTGAAAAACAATGTTTTTTTCATCATGGAGTTAATGAATTCTCACTTTGATGCTCTTTGCCAATCAGCTTTTAGAAATACTTGAGCTGTCAATTAATACTTCGTGTATCATCCTGAAAATGTCCTACAATAGCATGGAGCTTTCTATAAAATAAATCATAATTTTTTTTGCTTCTTTTATGTTTAAAATCAGTTAGAACTGTTTCATAAAAATGTTCAATAAAAGAAGCAAAAATCTTCAGCATACATATCTTTAAGTCAAATACAACTATTGAAAATACATTTGCAAACAGGAAAACATGGAAATTTGATCCAAAAATTTAAAACTGATTTTGAATAAACTCAAGAGTTAGCACTCATTTACACTAGATATTTAGACTCTATAACTGTTTTAAAATAACCTGACTTGTGAGAAATAGCTCCTGATTGATACTGTATTTTTAATTTTGAAAGTAATTTTCTATACTAGAATGTGAAAAAAATTTAACAGCATATTGCATTTTATAGAAAACAAATTTGGCAATATATTTACAATAATAACAAATGGACGTTACTTACTTTGCAAGTTTGGCTCTACAAAAATATTATTTGAAGATGACATTTAACATATTAGCAATGATATTTTAACAGTAAAAATATTGGGGCTGAAATATTCACACATTTCTAATGGGGATTAAAATTGAGATGGTCCTTCAGAATTTCTCTAAATATTTAAGATACCTGAACATTCACAGAAAGAATATCCTCTCAATTAAAAATATAGACAACTGCAGAGCCATATTAATTAAAATTGTTAATCATTTCAGTGCATTCATCATGTAACACTGAAAATAATGATAAGTAATTTTTCTGAAAAACTTGAAGATGATAAGATCATTTTGAAATATATTTTTAAGAAAAATATAAACAATATAGTATTGGAAAAAATAAAAATCTGGTTCTAGTTTCTAGATTTTTAATTTTTTGACTGAATAGTTTAATGTTCAGGCAGTCAATTTGTTTAATTTTGGCACTGAAAGAATATCATTTTTATTAGAAGCAGTGTAATATTTTTAAGCTTTGAAACAGCGTCATGCTTGGTGATTGAGTTGTCTAGGCTGGGCTTGAACTTGCAATCCTCCTTCCTTAGCCTCCCAGAGTACTGGGATTACAGGCATGTTTCACTAAATTAGGCTGAAATAATTTAATTTTTAACGCACACTTCTCATACTTTTTTTTTTTCCTTTTCGGTGGATTGGAGATTGAACTGATGGTCATTGCACTGATCTACAACCCCAGTGCTTTTTTGTTTTGAGACAGTATTTCTCTGAGCCAGTAAATTACTCAGACTGGGCTTGAATTTCCAATCCTCTTCCCATAGTACTGAATTATAAGAATGTGGTACCATGCCTGGTTCAGTTTCTCCTATAAAATCAGGTACATTTGTTGATCAATAATATAAGTACTATAATTAATAAACACACATTTTTATATCCTTCAAATTGTCCCACTTTGGGACACATATGTTCATTCTATTAGAAGAATTAGCATAAAACTATTTCTAAGCCTAAATTTCATTCCATGCTGTACTTTCCAGGTAAATGAGAAATTTCTTGAAAATAAAAATATTCAATGGATTACAAAGGGATTCTATCTTGAGTTAAGCTGCTTTTTAAAAAGAACCCACCAAAACAAAACATCAGATTGTAAGATCCTGATACACTGCTCTCATTAACATATCCCAATCTCCCTTGAACACTACAAGTTCAGCTGAGGGAAATAACCCTTGTTTAACTGGAAAGTTTGAAGAATCCTAGTTTAAATCTTTTAGTTCAAAAGTTCACCCCTGCTGGACTTTCCTTCTTTACTTGAATTTCCCAAAAGCTTGAAACATCACAAAGTGTATGGCATCAAAGACTGAGTTTATAGTAAGCATTTACAAAAATGATTGTGAAGAGACTAGGGTTGAAACAGGATTATGACACATGTAAACCTAATGTATTCTATCTTTTTTAAATGCAGAAATTCTCAAGAATTTAGACACCTGTGCAATCAAGATGCTGTAAAATTTCTTTGAACTCTCCTAATTTGGGTTTGATAAAGCCCATTTGTTTAAAATGTTTAATAACTTATGCACTAATTGTTTGTTTAAACCCACACTGGCAAGCTTTCTGTTATTACTGATAAAATATAGATCACCCTGAATATTTATGCATGATTTGCATGTGAATGACATTTATGATTAACACTAACTTAATTTGTTAGTGAAATAAAATTAAAAAATGTCTTCATGTGTTCTCGTGAAATGATTAGCAGAGGTTATTAATCAAATAAGTTCCTTTTGTTCTTACTTTTATCCCAGATGAATGAATAAAGACACAAGGAAACATTATTTGATTATTCCAGAGTTTCATTAAGACTTAATTTTTTAATCAGTCAGATAATTTTCAGAGCTTAAGCAATTGTGATGAAGTTAAACGCTGGAAAACTTCCTTCATATTTTCAAATACAGAAGTTTCATGATTCTGTTGCCAAATTCATCCCTGCTACTCAAAAACCAGTGAGACTGTATATATTTTGAAGTAATACTGGTTTTGAACTCCATTGGCCCTGTTTGAAAATAAGGCACTCATTTTATGTTAAACAAACTGAAGCCTAACTGAAGCTCAACAAATAAAAATAGCTCAGATGCATTAAAAAGTACTGAGACCATATTGTGCAGCACAATTTCTCAATATGACCATGATTATCTATGGTTATCCTGAAATTAAAATAACAATTTAAATGATTTATGTGGCCATATTTATCCTAAATCTCTCTCTGTCTCTCATTTCCTAAGGAAGCACCTGTAGAGACTAGATTTTTCTCCAATTACGGTTTTGTGATAATATCTCAACTATTTTTTCTTTCTTGGTACTGGCTGGCATTGGCAGGAATTGGCAACTCAGAAGTTATCAGTCTTTGTGGGCATGGCGCTATCTGAAGATCTCTCAAAGCGAGAACCTTACTGTACTACGTCAAGATTGAAAAAAAGAGGTCCTATAATTAACAAAAGAGTGTTTTCTTTACTTTTATAAGCTTGGTTCATGACCAAGTCACACACAAGGTTTCAAAAATTTTGTTTCTATTAATATAAATAAAGATGAAAAATGATTTTACTCTTACAAACAATCAGAGGAAATGAGAATCATTAAAATAGGAATAATATGTAGTCTAAGAATCTGGGATAATTTAAAAGACTGGAATGTTAATAGAATAAAGAGATATAAAAGCTTAAACATAGATTAATTTGTTAGTTCATCTAGAGGATTAGGGGATTTTAATCTAGATCACTGGGCTTAGGTTTTTCATACAGAAGTAGGCATAAATATATACAGAAGTGGTAGAAAGATGCTTCATTCTGGCATAAAGAAGGATGAGTATCATACATGTTAAGAAAATCCACTATTTGTTGGGATGATTTCATTCACATTGTGTTTTCCTGTGTAGATTCTCATCATAACTCTGGGGTAAATAATCTTTTTCATGTATAAATTACTATATCATTTTAATTCTTTTAACTGCTAAATTTTGACTTTTTCTGTTTATTTACAGAGATGGATCTACTTCCAGAAGGCTAGTAATTGAGATTTTAATTTATTAGGGTAAGGAAATGTGTTATAAATTAATGAAAAATATTGACAAGATGATATGAAATTTTAGTTACTGTATAAAACCTTTCTAAAGAAAATACTTAGTTTTCTCTAGGACTGTCTTGTAGCTTGATTATTCAAGCCTAGTAAGAGGGTTATGTTTCCTTAATAATAAAAAAACAAAACTAGACATTGAATGCAATATCGTTGATATCTAGGATCTTTGCTTTTAGCAAGGAACTATGCTAAATACCAAGAGTACACAAAGCTGCTTCACTCATTGTTGTCTCTCTAACAATTTAATTGCAGGAAAGAATAATTTGATTGATGGACAAATAATAAAACATACCATGTTCATCACCAAATGTCAAGAGGGCCTCTTGTTTACAAAAAGAATGATTTTCTATCTTGGGGCGGTCATAGGGTATTTTACAGAGAGGGCAGGTTCCCAATCTGGATTCTATGTGACATTAAGTGTTCATTTTTTAGCATCTTCTTTATTTTGAAAGTTCCTCAGACTAATATTTTATATTTTACTTTGACAGGAGGGATACTGGTTATGTATTTTGTAAAATGTCATTCTACCATGTTTTGTTTGATGCTTTTGCCATCAATGGACTAATAGGGTTGGGGGAGAAAGACCACAGGGGCAAACTGCTATTTTCATTACTTTGCATCAAGAATATTTATGATCAGTATGACTTATCACTGATATTGTTGACCTTAATTACCTAGTTGATGCAGTATTTGTTTGATTTTTGCTCATTAAGTTATTCATTTTTTTCTCCTTCCATGCACTGAATTCATTAGAAGAAAAAACAATGGAGAGCTGTGCTCACCTTCCACGAAAATGGTTTGTGTTCATAAGTAATTTAGAATTATTGTGCTTGGGTCATTGTCTCTTTGCATTTATTTATCATTGTTTTAATCATTTTATTTTGCTTCTTTATGAACTAATAAGTATTTATCTTGAGCTTTGGGTTGTAATTTAATATTGCTTTGTGAAGTTTGTTGTTCGAATTGACCTAACTATAGATATTGGTAACTTTTCCGGCTAACTTTCATGTTTTTTTTGAAATGCCTTGTCACAGAGAGTTTATTTTATTTTATTTTATTTTTTTCCTGGACATTTTCTTTCTGATGAATTTTTCTATGTCTTCAATCAATCTTTCATAATAGGACTTTGTTTCCCTTTCTTGGAGAATATTAGAAACAAATATCTAAGTGGTAGATATATTAACCATTACTTAAACATAAATTGTAAAATTTCTCTCATGCATGTTCCGTCCACTAAAATGAATTTCTATTCGCTTAATTTCATAATATCTGCTATTCTACTATTTCTAGTAATTTTATTTACATGGAGCCTATTTTCCTTTATAACACTGAAGAAAACATAGTAACTACTATAATGTATTTATATACCAGTTCCAAAATATAAATTATCTTTTGGTTGGTCTCCCCTCATTATTTATGGAAAGGCTATAGTTTTTGATTCATCGAGTGCTGATTTTAGATTTAATCCTGGGCATTATTACCATTAGATACTACAGATTTTGGATTTGTGTGTGTGTGAGAGTGTGTGTGTGTGTGTGTGTTTTCCTAAAAAACTTAATCTTTTATTGTAGCAAGTAATAATCAGGTTAGACTAAAATCACAAAGTACATGTCTTGGATAGAAGCTCAAAATTCAGATAAGTTGTAATTTCCCTAGGCTCAGTTTAACTCACATATGTGGGATTCATAGATTAGCCAGAGATTTCAGTAGTTATCATTTGAGGCTACTTCTTTTCTGCTTTCCAGTAACACTGGTTACCAGGAACTCCGTTGTTGAATTCTTTAAATTTGAAAATATATGCCCTTTTCATCAGAATTGTAACTACTTTATGTAGTGTTACATTTGGAATCCTAAAATTTAGACCATAAAAATGGGTAACTTATCCAAGTCTTTCCCTTTTTACAAGCATTGACTCCCCTCTAAAATGTATCCACTTAATTTTTTATTCTCTGATGCCCTCAATTCATTATTGGTGCACATTTATCTTTTAATTCCTATCTGTAGGAAGGGATGGATCTGGTAAGTTTACTTGGCCATATGGAAAGCAAATTTTTGACCATTTTGCATTCTCACTTTGATTTGTTTAGTTTTGTTTTTGTTTCTGCTTGTCTGTTTTGCAATACCTGGTTGTTTTCTTTGACAAATTTGCTAATGGTCACATGGCTAGGATTCTTGATACTAACTGAGTTCCATTTTCTCACCTATTCAGCTCCAAGCAAGGTACATGCCAGGCAATTTCGCTTAAAGTAGTTTAGCGAATTTAGTGAATTGAATTTATATCTGTTTCTACCATACAAAAATACATAGCACTTGGTTTATTTATTAGTTTTTTAAATTTTAGTTTATTAGCTCATGTGTGTAGTACATAATATTTGCATTCCTTGTAAAAAGTTGATACATGTATATAACACATCTTAATTCCTTTTTTCTTTCTCTTTTCCTTCCTTTCCCCTTCCACCATCCCTTGATCCTCACCTTTACTTACTTATTTATTTATTGTACATAATGCAGTATATAGGGTTTACATTTCTTGTGTAGAGTTAGTGCATGTACATAACACATGCTAATTCCTTTTATTTCAATCCTTTATTCCTTTCCATCCTCCCCAATCTCTCTATCTCTTGCCTCTTGAGAAAAATCTATCTCTGTACATCTATCTCTGTACTTCTTATTATCTATCTTTTATTTTGTTCTCCGTTTTTGCTCTGGGTTTCCCATATAAGAGAAAAAAATATGGTACTTTAACTTGTGCACCTGATTAACCTCATTTAGCATTCGGGTCTCAAGGTGCATCCATTTTCCTATAAATGAGTCAAGTTTACTCTTTATGACAGAGTAGTTCTACACGGGGTGTGAATACCACATTTTATTTATGCATTCATCTATTGAATATCTAGGCTGCTTCCAAGATTTAGCTATTGTTTTTTGTGCTGGTATGAACATAGGTATACATGGATCTCTGTAATATGTCTTTAACTACTCTGGGGAGATATCTAGGAAGGGAATCATTTGATCATATGCAATTCCTTATTTTAGTTTTTTGAGGAATCTCCGTACTGATATTCATAGAGGTTGTTGGATTCATAAATTTCTAGGGGACAAGAGTGTTATTAACTTTGTAGGGGAGGTTTTTCAATGCTTTTCTGATTTGGGTAGGCCTTACACTCTTTCTCTTACGCTTTATGTCCTATGAGGCCCTCAAACCAAAGTTTAAATTCTGTCTGAATGTAAGGACCAGTTTCAGTTTTCTTCTTTGCTTTCATATTTGAGCTGAAGGTATTGTTCACTTTTCAAGTCATTCACACTTTTACATTCATTTAGCTCAATCAAAATTTTCCTTGATTATTTTGAGGTATAAATTGGAATTATTCAAGTTGCCTAATAAACCATGTGGCTGGAAAGATAATACCCTGATTTATAATTCCTGCTACTTTAACAAATAGTGCATTTGAGTTTGTTCTTTTCCTCCTAGCAGATATACACTGTACATTGTGCTATTACAATTTACAAAATGAAGATTGTGAGAATTGTATATTTTTACATATTAAATCATGATAACGTAAGTTGCTACTAAAAAATAACCAATAAGCTCTTAGATTACTAATCTCCTAAGAATATAGCCAAAGCAATAGTAAATGATATGTATATAAATTATATTTCATCAATTAGAATAGAAAATTATTAGAATATTAAATATATTTCATCAATTAGTGAAGGAAACTGAATTCTAGAGGAAAAGAAAAGAACTATTAAGACAAAGTGAAATTATGGATGAACAGATATGACTCCACTTGGACACTGGAGAATTATCTAAAGGATACTAATTGGGTGTTGGTGTTAGGGGTTGCAGGGAGAACAATTACACACAGGACACAGAATTTTTAATGTTATTTTAAAATGGTCACCCAGAATTAAATACAAGAAAGTGCAGGTAATCTGTCCATTACAGTACAGACCTGGAAAATCCAGCCGGGGCCTTGGATCCCACAGTAATGTCCTGCATGAGTCCAGCTAAAGATCTAGAGGCCAAGACAATGCCTCGCACAAGCCCAGCTGGAGGCCCAGAGACCTTGACATTGACTCATGCAAGTCTATTTCATGAATCTGCACTGGGATGACCCAAAGGTCAGTGGTAGAAGCTAGAAAAGATGAAGGATCTGTGTCAGTAGGCTGAGGGTTCTACACTGGGGCCAATAATTGTGCTCAAAATAGGGACCAGGGCTTCCCCGAAAAGTACCACAGCCATCCTTAGCAACAGCAAGGTCCTGAGCTCCTCCAAAGATGAGAAAAGTCAAGTACATATCATGAAGCCAGCATGATAAGTTTCTCCTGGAGATTAAACAGCAAACATCTTCCCATCCGGAGCCAGGAAGCAATACTCAATGTAAGAACCAGAGCTCCCCAAAAGTGAACCACAGCTACTCTCAGCGACAAGGTCCTGAGTTCCTCCAATGAAAATGGCTGAATTCCTATCAGGGAAGCTAGCCATGACTAGTTCCTCCAGGAGAACCAATGGCTCCAAACAACATCAATTAGGAGAACTCACAATGCCCTCTTTTCCTTTTCATGTTTCCTTTTATGCTGGCAACTTTCCTTCAGTGGGCCAGCTACACTCAGCACCATGCTGATTTAATTCAGCTGGTGTTACACTGACCACCAATTTTTAATCCATAACAGTGGGTATGTGATGGAAATATGTAACATGGTTTTAAAACAATTTTTTAAAATGTTCTTATTTTGGGGAAATTTAGTGGAATTAAAACTTATCATTTGTAAATAAATTAACACTTTAAGAAAATAACTATGCTATGACAAAATATAATTGACATGAACAAATATATTCATACATTGACATTTTTTCTTCTAGTAACATGTATGTTATGATGTTGCAATAAGACAGTACTTGTTCAATGGGATAGTTTAATTCATTCTATAAAGTGAAAATTATTGAAGAAATAAAGTATTGCTGAAGTGAATAGCTTATAATTTTGCTTTGTATTGCAGTTATCTTTTTCCATTTAATGTCTGAAAGATGAATTACTTTATCTTGGCAGTAATTTATGTCTTAAAAGTAAGTGCAATTTATTGTACATAAACCATCAAATTATTAACTTGAGTAATAAATACATAGCAAGTATGAGAAATAGTTGGGTGACCAGCAGTAAACTTTTAGTCACTAGGTAGATATATCAATGGCTTCAATTGGATTGTTTTAAAACTAGATGCTTTTTTCTTTCTATATTAAAGAGCTCCTATGATTCTTTGCAAATACTTTCATATCTTTTGGAAAATAATATAAAGCATTTTACTATTATTCATTATAAAAATTAAAAACCCTAATTCTATAGATAAAGTTTTGAATGGCTATGATGATATAGCTAATAAATTAAAATTAGTGATACAAAAATATTCATGTAGATTAATGTAACTTTCAAGAAACACTGCAATTTTATTAGATGTATAGTATTGTATCATAGAAGTATCTTCTTCAATAAAGCAGAACTTGCTTAGCAAATTCAAGATGAAGATTGCTTATGAATTGGGGCTATTTGTCCAATTACATGTTTTCCAACTATGTAAGGAGGATATTTGCTATGCAAGTAGCAGGATTTGTTTAGCATACCTTGGTAGGCTTTAAATAGAGACTTCAAATTTTTATGCTTCAAGTATTTCTGGTCTACATTTATTAAAATATGTTCTTTGACTAAACATTTTCAGTGTTACAGAACTAATTAAAACTACTGCCACAATAGTGGTGTGAGAAAGGCAGATGCCAAGCTAGTTCCAGTTAAGATTGGCTATGAAATATAATTAATCATAATCAATATATGACATCTTACACCAGTACCTTTGCTTTTTATTTTTTAACTGCTACACATTAAATAAAATTTTACATGTTAATGAAGTACAACGTGGTGCTTGAAACATGTATATGCTATGTAGTGTTTAAATCAAGTTAAACATGTATTCTCAAATATTCAATGCTTCTTTATAGTACAAAGATCTGAAAACCTTTCTTGCACTTTTTGAAACCTAAGTGTGTGACTGTTCTCTGCAGTTATTCTGCTGTGCGATACCACACAAGAGTTTCTTCAAACTGAAACTTAGTACTTCTTGATCAATTTCTACTCTCCTTACTCCTACTCCACTATCTTCTCTAGCTTCTGATGATCACCATTCTATTTTAAACTTCTCAGCTGTGGTGTGTGTGTGTGTGTGTGTGTGTGCGCGCGTGCGTGTGTGTTACCAGGGATTGAACCCGGGGCTTACACACTGAGCTACACATCCAACTCTTTTTAATTTTTTTTTTTTATTTTCACATAGGGTATTAGTAAGTCATAAAGTTTCCCAGGTTGGGCTCAGACTTGCAACTTTCCTGCCTCAACCTTCCAGAGTTCTGGGACTACATGTAGTTTGAGCTTGACTTTTGAATATTTTACATACAAGTGGCATCATGTGGTTACTTGCAAATCATGGATTGAATATCCTTTATGATGTGCACATATCTTAGTTGGCATCTCTTATGAGTTTTCACTGACTTATGGAGCATGTTTGCACATTTTCTCTATGTTTTTTCAGTATAAAGTTAGTGCAGAGGATGCAACATTATTAAATGCCATAATTTCATTCCATTTGTCTTCTTCATTTAGGGGTATTGATTCAATATTACCTTAAATGAATGTGGTTATGTTTGTTATTGTTTGTATCCTTCTTTCTCTGTTTGTTACATTTCACTTCCTTTTCTTTTTCTTTTCTTCTTTTTTCCTTCTTTCTTTATTCCCTGACTCCATTCACCTATTCAGTACATAAGAGTGGAGCCTGCTATCTATAAGATTGTATTAAAAATACAAATTTTGTGATAAGCATGGTAATATAGTTATAAATACCTCTTTGTTTATAATCTGCAATAGGATTAAATTATCATATGCAATATGGCTTCTTAAATATGAAAGTGATACACATAGTGATGAAAGAGTACAATAAAGTTTTCAAAATTCGTGACCTAGTAGACTTACAAATGTGTTTTACATATGAACCAGCCACAACACAGTCACTAGAGAAGTATGATCATGTCGTCCTGTTTTACTCTAGTGTTTGTGTTGCTATATAGATTTAGTCGGAAGGCATAGTTGTGAATGTGAGCTACTTAAATAATTTGTGGTACTGCAATTGTATATAATTGAATTTTTGAGTCATTTTTAATGTAATGAGTGACATGGTTGTGTGATAACTTGTTTATTTTATTAGAAATAAAACACAGACAAGCATAAACATAATCTAGAAACCTGAGATGAAATTGCCATTTTGGTGTAGTATATATCTGAATGAATTCCTAATTCTCTATTTTCTTTGGTGTGAATTAATGTAACTGACAAATATCCAAGGTAGTAATTTCTTTATCTCTAGTGCTACGTTCAACCCAAGTGTATAAATCTATTCTTTTGTAAATGACTTTTGGGTTTAATGGATTTGTTGTAATTTAGAAGAACTTCAAGGGAAATTTATGCATTTATTTGGCAGTAATGTAGAATAGGTGTAGACTGTAAGAAAGAACTTCCCAAAATAAAATAATTGAAGAGTTTAAGGATGAATTGTGTAATAAATAAGAAAGTAAACAATCATCTTTACCATATCTAGGTATTCAAAACACAGTGTTTAGTTTGAACCAAACTGTGCAAGCTTAAATATCCCCATTTTATTTAACACTTATCCTGCCTTTATCTCATATTGTCATTTTCCTTCTTGCTAGTTTTCTATTTACTCCAAATAAAGAAATTAGTGAAATGCTAAATCTATATGTAAAATTAAAACTCCAAAGCTTTTTTGTGACATAAAAGGTCATTTTGCTTCTAGTCTCGCTCTCTCTTCACAAACCAGCAGGTTCATAATGTTAATAAGTAAGATTTCTTCAATTTAAAAAATGTCCAGTGTCTAATCATAACTGCTACGCCACACGTGTACATATACATATAAACACATACACATCTAGAATATAAAGACAATTAATTCTGAAGACAATACCCCATCGGTAAGAACTAAGTCATGTATACCTTCATGCTTGTCCTTTTACCTAAAAATGAAAACAAACAGAAGAAACACATTAAAATTTAATATATTGCAAATGCATCAACTGGCTAAGCTTTATATAACAACTCATTCATTTACCCAACCTCCTGTTTTAGGAGAAGAAATTAAAAAGAAAACAATGTCTTTTATTCATCACACACCACGTCACATTTCTTTGTAATTCAAAGGAGATAATGAGCAGTAAGCACTACAACAAATATACTGGTCAAAGGGAGATTGAACTCAATACATGTGGAAGTTAAATCTTAACACTCATAATTTTACTTTTAGGACTCATTCAATAATAATGTGCAAAAATATATTAATAAAGACATTGAAAAGAAATAAACTCTTTAAATTATTGAATAAATGGAGGAAGCCATTCCTATCTTGCTCTCTAAAATAAATAAACAAAAATAACAGCAGCTATTTTGACATTTAAGTAATTTATGACTGATTTCAGAGGTATGTACCATGTATGCATAAGAGTTAATTAGTTTCTTAATAGAAAAGAAACCATATCATGGTCTTTTAGCTCTCTGGTAATGAAGAAACTGTAATTTATTTTTCTATACCACACTTGTTTATATTCATTTTAGTGCTTCTATGTCAAGCATGAGTTACTTGAAGTTTATTTTTTGATTTTTAAACCCAACACATGTACTAGGAAAAAGACTTTCAATGAAATATAAATATGTTGCCTTTAAGCAGAAGTAAACCACTTTGCTGCCAGTTTCTGCAATGGCATTCAGAAGTCTACACTCACAGGGACGATGTGGAAACAGACCCCCGTGTGATATTAGCAAAGAAGTAAATGGTCTCTTTGCAAGTTGCTGGCAACTTCCTTCAGAGAAATGAGACTAGGACATGGAATCCCTGAAGTATTTACTGTCCAAGTTTCACTACAGGTTTTAGTTAGGGTTTACACAAAACATTCAAGAAAATTGCAAAATTCATTGTCACTAACATTTTAAAGCCCTAAATCAAATTCAAAGTAATTATTTTACATTGAAGAACCAGGGAGATCCTGACCAACATGAAACGCTTGACTGAAGTCCTTATTTTCTGTTTACCTGGGACATAATAATAGTTAAAAGAAGAAATGGAGATAAGAAATAGTATAAGGAAATTTTTATTATTTTTTCCTGTTCTACATTAAGAGAAACACAAATATTTTTCTTTGAATTGAAAAACTGCTTTAATATGTAATTATAACACTGTGTAAAATTCAGTATTTCTGTCTGCTGTATTCCAATTGTATAGATTTCTTCAGCAAAAAACACTATCAGTTTTATTGTGCTTTTCACTATATGCATATGTGAGTAAGTTGTACAGTCACATTTGCATGTATGCATAGTTATATGTATATAAACATTTATATATATATATATATATATATATATATATATCCATGTTTAGTTTTTCTTTATAGCAGGTTAGTAGCATAATATATACTGTCTTCAGTAAGTTGCTTTATTCACTTAAAATATTTGGAGATTTTTTGTACCTGTGGATATAAAATGACTGTTCCATATCTGTTTTATTCCTTTGTTTAAACATCTCATAGAACATTTTTAATAGATATTTTTGTCTCATCTAAACTTTTGCTATTATAAAAAGCACGATTGACCTGTCCATATGCAATTGTCTTCCTATGTGAAAATGCCATCAAGAAAGTTTCTTTGAAGTGAAACAAAAGAGTGATGTAAGTGTATTTATGTACTTAATGTGTTAATATTATGTTAGTGTATATCATTGCCAATAACGTATCATGATGCAAGGTATCCCCAACTATACAGTACATTGCATAATGTGTTCCATTCCCTTCAATCTGTATAATAAACCACAGTATCATCTTTTAGACTTCAACCAGATTGTTTCATTATTAAGTGCTTCGAGAACATTTTCATGCTTAAAACTGATACTCAATTAATAAAATCAAAATTATAGCTTTCATCAAATAATGATAAAATATCTCCAGCAACAGAACAATCTTTCTTCTTGTGTGGAGAAATGTTCTTGCTGTCTAACTGCATTGCATGTGGGACCATGATGCTGAAATTATGCTCGTGGTCCACCCACCATCTCCTCTGAGTTCTATCTGTGCTGTGTCTCCCCTCCTTGAGGCTCCAGGGTAGTTGGTGACATCTGCTGTCATCTCCTAGGAGCCACTGATACTTTACTCCAGGTCTGTTCTTGAAACATGAAATTGATCATTTTCAGAATAACAGATAAAAGATTCCATTTGTTTAGCAAAGTTCAGAAGGAATGAGAGGATTAATTTCAAGTGTTCATTCACCATTTATTATGTGTGAGATTGCAATGGTGATAGAGTAATTCTTTGAAATTTCAGAAGACCTGTTCATAGTACTATCTCAAAATGATAAAATAAAAATTCAGCAATACCAGTTCTGTTTTTATTTCACTACACACTTCTGGTATCACTTAGCCAAGTCTCAGTTTCCTTGTTCAATACTTAGCCAAAAATCACAGGGGAAATAAAAAGACCTGTAATACGCAGACCAACTGACATGTTCTTAGCACTGGGGAGTCTGGAATACCCTGCCCCTTTACTTGTGAGGAGAACTGCAATTTCTAGGACCAAGTAGATTATTTTAGAAAAGCAGCTCTTTTCCAATCTTATAAGTATAGACTTAATATACTCTAACTGAAAACAATTCCTACTTATTTTATAATTCACTTTGACTTGCTTTGAATTGAAAGTTACTCTAACTCTCTGATTAAAGTCAGAATCTTTTAACTTCTTTCTGACTTCCCTGAGAAATTTAATTAAGTATATGAAACCATCTATTTGGATGATAATAAATGGATTAGGATGGAATTAACACTTCATATGAGTGAAGAACTTGGCAAATGCATTGCTCTAAAGAAATGTGTCATCAAGTAAGTGCCTCTTGGTGACATAGTACTAACTTGTGAAGATGACATTCTCTGCTTTTCACTAATCACCTTCATTCTGCCCAAATAAAGTTTTGAAAATCTGGGAAGATGGAAAACAATCACAAATACGTGTGGTAAGATAATATTGACATGCAGTTAATTTTTAAATGATCCTCCATAAATATATTTATCTCCACTTTCAAATTCCTAAATTAATGAAGAAAAAGCTGTTTATGAAAACAGCAAAGATAGTTTGCATTTAGTAAAAATCAGAGAAGAAATGTCCAAGATTCCCTTCACAAAAGCTATAGCACACATCCATTTTCCCTTACTGCATAGGTTCTAGATTATATGTGACCTAAGCACTAATTTATCTCTGAAACAAAGTGACACAGTGATACATGCTGTGATGAGCAGCTCTGATTTTTCATGTTGTTAGTATTTTTAAGCCAGATTAAACAGGCAGATCAGACTTAACTAGTGTAAATTTTAAAGATATACAACAGGGGCCGGGAGTTTGGCTCACTGGCTTAAGCGCCTGCCTAGCAGGCACGAGGTTGTGAGTTTGATCCCTGGTGCCACAAAAAAAAAAAAAAAAAAAAAAAAAAAAAAGATATACGACAAACTCATATATAGCTCCCAAGGTAATGTAAGTAAATAAGCATAATATTATTGCAGGATTTTTTCTAAAATATTTCCTTTTTATTCTTTAGCTTTAGTAGTTGAAAACATTTTAAAAATATGTGTGAGATATGTAAATGAATGCTTATAAGACAAACATTTCCTGAAGCATAAAAATCTAAAATCCTAAAACTGTGCTGAATACTTTCAACTAACTGTAGAAAGACACACCCAGTGGATTCATCACTGGATGTGAGTAATGTTTCCTATGAGCCAGACATTTCATTTTCTCATTGATTCTCTCTGCTACTCCTCCTGTGTACGCTATCTTAAAATGGCTGAATTTCTTTCAAAACATATGGTTTCACGGTTCAATGCATAAGAATTTAAAAACACCAATTTGAAAAATAAGATGTTCATTTATTGTATTTTATTTCTCATTATAATACTCTGTATTAAAATAATGACAAAATGAAATTACATTTATCATGTCAGCATTTATTGAACCCAAATATTAAGTGATTGCTCACTATGACAAAAATCTGTAAAGTGAGTGTAATGTTTGATACACTGTGTCAACACGAGAAGTTTAGGAGTTTAACGAAGTTATTCAGCAAGGGGCCAGGGGCCTCACTTAGTAAACGTCCTGAGCCTATGCAAGAGGAGGACAGGGAGATGGTGTGAGTGCTACACCTGCCCCACGTTGGGTAGTCTGCTTACAGTGTAAGGTAGGAGAAGAGGCTTGCCCCCACCACCTTTTTGTCTTTTGCTGCTTTTTGTCTTCTGTCACCTTGAACTGTTGCCCCTCTGCCACACCACTCTGCCTTGGAGCCAACTGATTACAAATAGAAACCTCTATAAACTGTGAACTAAGTAAACCTTGCCTTCCTTATTTTGGGTGTCAAGTATTTTGTCTGAGCAATAAGAGAAAAGTAACTAAGACAGTAAGTCAAACTCAGTATACCTTGAAAATTTACTCAATTGAAAGAACACATGATACATCTGTTAGCAACTTTTTTTTTTAAAGATATTTTTTTTTTGTTTGCTTTTTTGTTTTTTTGGAACTGGGGTTCAAACTCACAACTTCAAATTTGCCAGGCAGGCGCTTGTGCAACTGAGCTATATTCCCGGTCCTGCAACATTTTCTTTAATGTATCTCCTGCTTTATCTTACATCTGGAGTAACTAAGTCACTATGCCTAGCAAGAGTCTTCCTGCTTATCAAATAGAACATTCTTATTTTCTCTTTCATTCAGATGGACAGAATATTTTAAAAGCCTAAGTATGACTATGAAAACACAATGGAACTTAATTTAAATGCCATTTTACTTCAGAATGACTGGAGATCTAGTTCTCTATCCATTTCTGCACCTTCTTACTCTCTATTTCATATGCATTTCTCTTAGGTTCCCATCTCTAGATTCTCCCTTCTGTTATGAGCTTCAGATTTCAGGATACTTCAACCCCGCTCTATCTTTGACCTTCAAATTTTGTTTTTCACTTGATGTTATGTGAGTTACCATCATGAAACTGTTATGGCTGTATCATTTATTGCTGGGTTAGCAACTTCTGATACTATCTTCTGAGGTTGGTAGCCTCTGGGTATTCATATTAATCTCTTTCTTGGAAGCTATCATATTTGTTACTAATTTAAGCTTTCTATAAAACTTGTCTATAAAATTTAACTTTCACTATTGGTCAGTGTGTTGTAACTTGGAAAATGAAAATATTGCAAAATCAAGGAAAAAATGCTTATAATCTGATCCTTAATTCGAGTTTTCTTCTTTATTTACATGACTGAGATAGACTGCTAGCTTCTCTTTCAAAAGTCACAATAACCTCTGTGATTTTAGTCATCCACTCTGTAATTTTCACTTCCAAATTGTTGCCAAGTTAAAATTTATCTCTTTCCCCATTGGAACTTCTACTCATTATTTCTTTAAAATTCTTGAAGATTCTCAAATTCAAATGACTTTGCTTGAATTCAACCAGTTCTCTCTATAACTTCTTGCACTTTAAAAAATTTTTACGATCCATTTATTGAGAAAAGTAGAAGAAAGGAAACAAGTGAGAAGTGAGGTTATGAGAGTATTAAGACAGTTCTTAACTAACATAAAATTGAAAAAATATGTGGAAGAGATACTTTCATGTGATAATGTGGGAACTGATAGACTTGGAGAATTATTGATAGACTTGGAGAATTATTGATAAGACAGATGTATGAGCTATTTATCTCAGACTACCTCTAAACAAGTGGTATGGGAGGGTCCTCAAAATACAAAAAGAATGAAAGAAAGTAAGGAAGAAGAAAACTCACTCTAATTTTAAATCAAACAATAGAGGAGACTTGTCTATAAAGAATCAAAATCATTACTTACTTAGAATTGATTTTTGCTCACTGTAGTCTGATGAGATAAATTTTAAAAAGTTCAAATCGGGATACCTATTTTCACTTATAGGCAGAAAGAGTAGCTAAATGGAAATAGTAAAATATAGGTCTATCTAATAAAAGCGCTGCGAAGTTGTTGTAGGGCATCTTAGTTAGCCCAAATGCATGAAAATAGAGCAGTAACAGTACCTGAAATCCCATAGCCACCACTTTTCATCATTTAGTACCTCAAACATTTACCACTTCTGCCCTTGCATAAAGTAAAGTTGAATAAATGCACGCTTTTTTATGTCTTTATCCACTTTTCCTCATACTGCCACATGGTGCCTAATTTTCTGAATAATATTCAATTATAGAAAAGTAAAAATAGAAGATTATTTGAGGTTTTGTGTTCATTTTTACATATTATAGTGGTAAATTGTCTGGGGATGGATAGTTCTGATGAAAACAAGCACACTATAACCACAAAGTTAGTTTTAAGCAAAGTCATTCAAAACGGATAAACATAACCCTTTTTGTGAGAACCGTTTATCTACAGTCTCATCTGTGCGGTGTCAGGGACAGACTGAAGTCCCAGCTGCCTTGATTCATTAAATAAATTATGATAATTAATAGCTATTATTCATGCATTTCAGCCCTTTCACATTTAATAATAGCTCATACCAATCAAAAATACAAAAACATGATCCTAAGGGAGTGTGTATGTGGGTGTCACAATACAAATAGTATATTGGAAACCAGCTCATATACTGTCAGTGCAGTTCTTTCCAGCAGAGAACACTTTTTATTACCTTTGGAAAATGAAATGGGAAACATTTCTGTGTAATTTTAAGAAAGGTCTGACTGGCATCATAGTCAATTGGCTTCTTTTAAAAAATTTTTTTCCTCCTGTTCATTTGTTCATATATAATTACAGATTCTTTGCAAAATTTCAATGTCAATCCTTATTAATCTCTAATTTCTAATCATAGGCATAAAGGATTTGGAAACTGCATTTCCCATTTTATGACTTTGGAGGGAAAATTGACATGCTCTTGGTTCAGTGAATTCCTGACTACATCCCTGTCTGTTTTACCAGCAAGGGACAGTGAGGATAAAACAGACTTTGTGGTAAGTTGAAGATGAATTCCAGCTCTTAACACAATTATGGCTAGATTTACTGGAGGGCGTGACAGATCCTGATTGTACAACTCCAGTGAGAAAGAAGATAAATGAGGCTACAGCACCTGTGAGACGAAGAGGCAACATTATCCAGGATTCAAGGGTATTTTCTGCGAGTCAGAGAAATTTCTGAAAAGCCTGACAAGAGTTAAGTATTTTAAGGGAACCGAGGAACCTGCAGGATAAGTTAAAAGGAATGTGTTATTTTTAGGCTGCTCTTTTTTTTTTTTTTTTGGTTGTTTCTTAAACATGAAACCTGATAGTGATAGTTGAACCAGAGAGAAATGGCCAGTGAGGAATTTTGTGTCCAAGACAGCAATTTCTATTGCACAACAGCATACCATAGTTACCTCTTTCCTATTCCTGGCATAACAAAAAGTCTTCGTAGTTCGTAGTGATCCCACAGCAAGTCTTTATGCACTCACATTCACTGTGATCACTGCTCAGACTACTGCAGCTACAATCTTCCTACAAGCTTCAAGGAGTCAAATCTTTTCTATTAGGCTGACCTCCAAGAATTTTCTTTCTAATCTTAATTTAAAAAAATAATTCTTTGTAAGAGCAGGTTTTTGTTCACAGCAGCACTGAAAGGAAGGTACACATATATGTGATAAACCCATGTCCCCAAAGGTAGTATTCATTATTCTCAACATCTCCCAACACAATGGAACATTGTCACACCTGATAAATTTGTATTGAAACATTGTCATTCAAAGTTTGTAGTTTATGTTACGATTCACTGGATACTGAACATTATTGATACTGTTCATTCTATGGATTTAGGATAATTCTATGGATATTGTTCATTCTATGGATACATTCTTGATACTGTACATTCTATGGATTTAGGCAAATATATAACAGTTTGTATCAACATTTTGTATTGTCTCACAGAATATTCTATTGCCCATAAAATCCTGGGGTCTCTTTCTGTTGGTTTTTGCCTCTGTGTTATGTTCTGGCAGCCACTGTTATCTTTACTACCTGCATAGTCTTAACTTTTCCAGAATGTTATATAGTCAGAATCATATGATATGTAACCTTTACAGAATGACTTTTTTTTGCAGAGTAACTTGAAATTTAACTTTCCTCCTTTTCATTGTGGAGCATAGTCACTGATTCCTTTACAGTGGTGAACATTATTCCATTGACTGGATGTATCACTTGTTATTTATACACTCCTACACTAAAGAGAATCTTGAATGCTTCAAAGTTTGGGAAAGTTGTGACTAAAGCTGCTATAAACACGTGCACGTAAGATGTGTATGAACGTAAGTTTGCACTTTCTTTGTAATCATAATTACTAGACAGTATATTATGAGTGTGTTTAGTTTTAGAACCAATTGTCAAACTGTCTTTCAAAAATGTATGCAATTTTACCTTTCCAAAAGTAGATGAGCTGACTTCTTGTTCCACACTCTTGGCAGGATTTGGTGTTATCAGTGTTCTGGAGTTTAACATTCTGATAGATAATGTAGTGGTGTCACACTGTTGTTTGACTTTGCAATTTCCTGGTGGGACATGGTATTGAATCTTTTCGCATGCTTACTTGGCTTCTGTATTATCTCTAAGGTAATATGTCAGATCAGATGTCTTGCTCGATGTTTTTAAAAACTCAGGTTGTTTTCTTATTGTTAAATATTCAAAGTTTTTTTGTGTGTTTTGTATAATGGTTTTTGTCAAATATATACTTTGCCAATATTTTTGTTCAATCTCTGGCTACTCTTCTCATTCTCTTGATACTGTATTTCATTGATCAACAGTTTCTGATTTAAATGAAATCTAGCTTACCAACTCTTTCTTTCATGGGTTATTTCTGGTGTTATATTTAAAATGTCATGACCCTGCTATAATCTGGGTTTTCTCCTGTGTTTCCTTTTAGAAGTATTATACCTTTATGTTTTGCATTTAGCTTTAATATTTTTCTGAGACAGGGTCTCACTGTTTAGTGCAGGTGGCTTGAGTTCACTATGTAGCCTCTTCTGATCTCGAGCTCCCAGTGAACCTCCTGCCTCAGCCTTCTGAGTGCTGGGGTTATATGCATATGCCACAAAGCCTAGGGATATTTTCTTTTCCCTTGAGACAGGCTCTTTCTGTGTAGTTGAGGGTGGTCTTTAACTCACTGTGTAGCCCAGGCTGGCCTTGACCTCACAAGCATCTTCCTGCCTCAGCCTCCCAAGTACTGGGACTAAAGACGTGCACCACAATGCCTGTTCTATGATAAATTTTGAAATAACTTCTATGAAACACATAAGTTTGTGTCTAGATTCTTTTTATTTTTGCATGTGAATGTCTAATTGTGCCAACACCATTTGTGAAAGACAATTTTTGTTAAATTATTTTACTTTTGTTGCTTTGTCAACTTGACTTTATGAAAAATAATGAAATATGTATATTTTCACTGTTTGATTTGTGTATTCTGCTTATACCTTGCTCTCTTGAATACTATTGTTTATCAGAAGATTTAAAGATGCATAATGTCAATCTTCTGACTTCATTCTCCATCAATATACAGATAGATATTTTGTGTCTTTTGTTGTTCCATATAAACATTATTGAGTTTGCAGATAACCACGAATTAAGTTACTAAGATTTTCATTTTGATTGTGTTGAATGTCTTTTCATTTATTTAGATCTGTTTTGATTTCTTTCTTCAGAGATTTATTGTTTCCTTCACATAGATCTTACACTTGCTTTGTTAAATTTGTACCAAAATATTTTATTTGGGGGATTGCTGAAGTAAATAAGCATTTTAAATTCCAAATTCCACATGTTCATTGCAGGTATATAGGAAATATTATCCCAAAATTTTTGATTCATATTTTGTATGATTTGATATTTATATTGTCTCCTGACATATATTTATATATATATATATATGAGAGAGAGAGTACTTGGAATAACACGTGGTCGCATGGCAAAATATGTATAATATAATACACAAGAAAAATGAAGGCACTTTTTGTATGAAAATCAGACACATTGATGATTACTTTTTATAGTTAAATATCAAATATTAGTATTTAATAGTACTTATAAATGTTGTATTGAATGTTGCAATGCTACTGGTTTATTATTAGTACCATGAAATGCTTTTTAAAGTTATGAATTTGTACAGCCCATGGCTTCAGTGTCAGACTCAATACTTGTTAGGCATGTGGCTTCTAACTATTTTTTCAACTATGCTTAAAAATGACTTCTTACCTTGTCAGTGTGGCAAAAATTAAATGAGGTAAGGTATGTTAGGGTCTTAAAATTGTGCTGGTAGCATAAAAAGAAATTGACCAAAATGAGCTGTCTTACCACGGCTCTTTCTACCATCACTGCCAGGACCCACTCCCACTGCAGCCAGGGCTCCTCCCGTTGATTTACAGAAAGGGTAGAGTGCAGGAAAACTGTTCTGGGCTTAAACCCATGAGTAACTTCAGGTTTATGCAAGTGTTGTTTCTTTCAGGATAAATGAGTTGTAATGGTTTAGATGCTGGGTTTTTTCCTTCTTTCTCTGATTCTTGGCTGCCATAGGTTGAGCAGCTTTCTTCCACCATATCTTTCTACTAGGTAGTTTCTCGTAGGAGTGACCCAAGCCTGTACAGAACCCATTGAAACCCTGAGAAAAGAAAATCCTCTCATTGTTAAATTGCAAGTGTCAGCTATTTTGTCCCTGTGAAGAGAAAGTGATAGGTACAGAAAACTGGTCCCAGAAGTGGAACTGGGACTTCATCTGCATTTGTGTTTTCCAAGCTTTTTGAACTGGTTTATAGGAGGAGTTTGGAAAAGTTTGCAGAAGTTGGCTAGAGAATTTCCAGAATGTTGTAAAATAGAAGTCAAAAGACCTAAATGCTTGTATTGATGTATACAGAAAAGACTACGCTCATGAAATTTCAGATGGGAACAAGGATTCTTTTTTTTTTTTTTTTTTGTACTGAGAATCGAACTCACAACCTCACACTTGCCAGGCAGGCACTGTGCCACTGAGCTACGAACCTAGCCTCAGGAACAGAGATCTGTTGGGAAATGAACTAAAGGCCATGTACCTTATACTCTAGCTAAAAGTTTTTCTTCAGAAGGCCATGTTCTGAGACTCAGTGTGCTACTGAATTGAATGGCAGCAGATGAATTAATCTAGTGGAGGATATTTTAAGGTAGTCCAACTTTCAGATTTTAGCATAGTTGCTGCTAGCTACTTTGAGCCAACATTAACAATGAGAATGAGAAGTAAAGATCAGAGCCAAGAGATGCAAACATTGTACGGCTTGAGCAGAAAGGTAGAACCTCTAACTTGAGAGTAAGGAGATGACTTCCCAAAAGATTAGCATTAAAAGAAACCCAGTACTTCGCATCTGGCCGGTAGGAAAGATGACTTGAGGGCATCTCAGGAATTTCCCAGACTTCACTTAACATGGGTTCAAGGGCATAAATAGATAAACTTCTTTGAAAACTTTGTTTTGAAAAGAGATGTCCAGGGAACCTCACTTACTTATGACCATCTGGGAAAGTATATGCCTGAGTTTAGCCATCCAAGCACTGCTATCATGGTCCATGGCTGTAGTTTGCTGTCTGGGAAGACATCACTGTCATACATTTACTGGTGGTTTTGTAGACCTGGAAAATACATGAGTTGTGTCCAGACACTGTGTTCCTAGGACAACAATGTGTGAAGTTGCGAGAGTGAATCCAAAGGTGAAGGAGAGACCGCGTGGCAGAAACACGAAGCATCTATCAAGGAAAGTGGCAGGTAGTAAGCAGTCACCCAAAAGAGAGGCAATATTGGTTGCAACCAGGAAGACCAAAGGGGTGGATTATCCAAGTTTTATTGCTCACATATCACCACACTTTTCAAGTTATTCAATATTTCCATACAGAATTTAACCTATGCTTAATTTTGCTTAGGTTTTGGTCTTGCCTTCCAGTCTTGCTTAGCCTGATTCCTTTCTTTACCCATTTCACCCTTTTGCAATGGAAATGTTTACCCTGTGATATAGTATGCTGAAAGTATTTAACTATCTTTTTAAATTTTGTATGAGATCATAACTAGGTGTCTACATTGAGCCTTAGAGGAAACTTGGAATCTCACTTTTGAGAAATGCTGGAACTCTTAAGACTTGGGGAACTCTTAGAGCTGGACTGAGTGCATTTTGTATCTTGAGATGGACATGATTCTTTTGGGGTGCTATGGTGGTATATTATATTTTGGACTAAAATATCCCCCAAGATTGTGTGTTCAGGTATGGGGCTTTTGAAGATGCTTGCAACATGGAGAAATGAGGGTCATCAGTGAATGGAATCTGGGTGAAGAGACATGAGCTGCAGGCACATCTTTTTATACCTGGTTTTGTCCCTGCTCCGACCTTTTGTCTTTGATGCCTCTTTGTTTGCTTCCTGGCTATGGGTTGAGTAATTGACTTCTTTATTGAAGCTTGCTTTCTTCTAGGAGTCGCTTAGGTTAAAGTCTTTCATTGACACCTGGTGACACTCCCTGTTCCATATCTTACTGGTTACTGGAGAAGGAAGAATACAGAAGATATTTATGTGAAGAGAAGCACATCCTTAAACACCAGAAAGGGATCACTACTTCATCCTAGGTCCATTTTTATAAAGTAAAAACAGAGAGGGCTAAGAGATGGCTCCCCATTTGAGTTTCTAATAGAAAAAAAATATAAATGAACCATTTAGTTTATGCAGATGCTCATCTTGCGGCACACAGAATCTTGAAGAAATTTTCTCAAGATCCTGATTCAGAAAAGAAGGAAGTAATCTCAGTTATCATCCATAGAACATGTTAGTTTGAAGATAAACTCTGGGCGTTAGGACAGATGACCTAGACCAGTGGTGGTGATCCTACACTACACTTGTTGCTGTGGGTTTTTTTTTCCTTTTAATAGAAATATGTTAATGTATGAGTTACTCTTTGTAAACTAAAATCTCAGTATTGCAGTTTAATCGATGTGTTGGGAATAATAATCCCAGTGCTTGCAGTAAATAAGTGGGTTTTGGGTTGCAGTTCATGCACTCAGTCTCTAAAAGGTTTGCTGCCTCTGACCGCATCACTGACCTGCACAGATACTTCGGTTTGAGAACAGTCAGGATGGGAATCCCCTTTAATGATTTTTAACTTAAATATCATGCATTGTTAGTCATTACAGAAAAGCAAATCAAAATCACAAGTTATCATTTCACTCCAACCATGATGGGTATAATCTATGCAATAGATAACAACAAATATTAACAAGGAGGCAGAAAATTAGAATTCACCACCTGATGGGAATATAAAGTGGTAATTCAGTTTTGTCTTGAAAAATGAATGAGTAATTCTTCACGAAGTTAAATATGGAGTTATCATATGACACAGCAACTCTGCTCATTGGCATAGACCCAAGATAATTAAAAACTTTTTATTATGGCCACAATAAAAAGCTGTACATGAATGTTGATGGCGGCAATATTCATATGTGAAAAAAGTGGAAACAACTCAAATGACTCAGAGTCTGTATAAAAAATAACATATAATCGTACAATGGAGTATTATTCAGCAGTAAAAATGAAGGCAATACTGATACTTGCTTCAACATGAATTGTCTTTGAAAATAAATATCACATTAAGTGACAAAAACCAGGCACAAATGCCCACAGTTATCTAAACTTCTGTTCACATGAAATGTGAACAATAAGCAAATTGATAGATAAGATGTAGTTCTCTAGGGCTGATGAATCGGGAAAAGGAGAAAGTGACTGCACAGGGTTTCTCTTGAGTATAATGAAAATTTTCTAAAATTGGACTAATGGTTGCACGACTCTGTGAATATGGAAAAAGCTATTAAATTTTATATTTGAAGTGACTTAATTATGTGATTAAGCTGATATGGAAATCATTAATGTTATGGACACAAGTGGAATGCATTAAAAATTTTTAATATGAGTAGTTTAAAAATTAATTTTTAACACATAGGAGACTTATTTTCACTGCCTATCAATTTAGCTTTAGAGAAGTTATTTTAACTCTGGACCTCTGGATTTACACAGGATCATTCACAAAAATTTATTTTTTCGATCTGAAATTTAGGTATCTTCTATATTGTATTATAATATACTTTTTATAAAGTAAAACATACTTAGTTTATAGTCTTGTGAGCTACAGCAAGAGCATATAGTTGTATAAACACTACTAAAATCAAGTTACAGAACAATTCCTTTTCCTACAGGATTTCTTTTGTTCCTTTTAAATCAACAAATCGTAACACCTTCTTCTACATTCCCCTTGGCAAGCACTGGCCTCTGTGCTTCTGCTGTTATTTCTGTACCATTATCTTTGCAAGGATGCCATATAAATTGAATACTGCCTTTTTCAACTGGTTTCATCTTCATAGCAGACTCATCTGAGATCTATTCATGTCGTTGTATGTATTAGTACATTGTTATTTTGTCCTTGTTGCTGTTTTTGTTGATGATGGTGACTGGCATCCTATAATACATATTTCCACCAGTTTGTGTATGTATTTAGAATTTCAAGGCCATTGTTATTATTTCTAAGTTTGAGCAGGTATGAAAGAAGTTGCAGTATGAATTTACCTATGAGTACTATGTGAACCTAGTCTTCATTTTCACGAAGTAAATGACATGGGACTCTAGTTGCTGGATTCATGGTAAATATGCATTAACATTTTAAATGTTAAAGCTGCCAAATTATTTTCTAAAGTAGCTGTGCCATTGTGCATTCCTCATCTCAAAATATAAGACAGATTTGCTTTACTTTCTCCTTCAAACTTGGTATTGTCAAGTTTTTTCTTTATTTTGAAACCATTTCAGTAGATTTGTAGTACAGTCTCACAGTGGTTTCAATTTGAATTTCTGTTGAAATTAGAATTTAATTTGCAACTAGTAATGTTATTAAACATCTTTTCATGTTCTTATTTCCCATGATTATAGCTTCAGTTGTAAAATATCTGTTAAAATTTTTTGTCAGTTTCAGTATACAATATGGCAAATGTGGGGGATTTCCTTCTATCTTGTCTTTGAAATCCAATATTGTTCTTACTGTTTTGCTTTGTTCTGATTAACTGTTCTGCATTATTCAATATTCTGTTTTATTGGTTATATTCTGTTTTGTTTTTGGTTTGATTTTGCTATGCCTGATGGAATGGACAACTATTGTGAAGATAACAAGATATACTACAGTAGCTATTATTGTTTTCCCAGTATCCTACTTTGAAGTTCTGTACCAGTTCTACTGCTTTGTTTTGATTGACTTTGTTCGGTTATATTTTGTTGGATTTTACTATCTTTAAAGTAAAAATCGTAAGGAAAGAAAATTTTGTCAGTTTTTAGTCATATTCTTTTCATTGATTTTTTTTGTTGTTGAATTTTTAACAAAAGTTCTTTAAATCATACAGTAGTTCTCAAATTCTCTTTTTATTTTTGACAGTATCTTTTGAAATCAGTTATTCTTAGCTTGAATGAAATCTGATTTATCTTTGTTTTTCTCTACAAGCCAGGCATTTAGCATTTTACCAAAGAAGTCTTGACCTACCTTAAAGAAAAAAATATTTTCTCTATTATTTTTCCATTTATATATATATATTTATTTATTTATTTATTTTAGTTTTGGGGTATTGCATTTATGTCTATGGATGATTATGAGTTAACTTGTTTACAAGCTGTGAACTATAAATCAAAGTGTATGCAAGTTTTTAAGTAACATTCTTCTGTGGAACTGACTTTTCATCATTATTGAACATCAGCTGAACATACATATGTGCATTATTTTCTGCAGTCAGGATCCTGTTCCATTTACGTAAATATGTCTTCTTGATACCACACTGGATGATTGCTACAGCTCCTTATTACATTTTAAATCTAGCGTTTTTAGTCCTCATGTATTAAAAAAATTAATTTGGATATTCTAGTTCCTTGACTTTTTCATATGAATTTTAGAATAATTTTTAGTTTTTTTTTTAATGCTGTGAATACTTTGGTAGGTGCTGTATGAAATTTATAAATCAGCTTCGGGGTGAATTGATATCTGAACATTGAATTGTCCATACAAATAGCCATATACATTTACAGACCTATTTATCAAGAATTTCCTTCTTCTTTTATCAGTGATTTGTAATATTGTCATGTCAATCTTGTTATAAAAATCATCTTATATTCTGTAAAATCCTACTTACTCAATATATAGCTATTACAAATGACATCTGACATCAAATTTCCAAATATTTCCTCATACATAAACATGGTTGATTTTTATATTAACTTTATATCTTTCAATTTTATTTTAATTTTTACATAGTTTTTTATTTTAATTTTTACATAATTTTTACAAATTTTCTGAGCATGTTCCAAGTGGGGTAATATTATCTGTACACTCCTTTCTCATCTCCATTTTTCCTTGCTTTATTGCACTGACTAGAATTTCCAACATGATAAACAAAAGGGTAAGTTTTATCACTTTTGTCTGGTTATTGACACTCGTAGCAAGCATTCACTTTTTAAATATTAGGGTTGATTTTAGCTGGGATCTTTGTAGATGGACTTTATTAAATAAAATACTCACAGTTTCTATCTTAATGATTAAGTTTGCAAATGAAGTAAATTTTTTCCCAAACTTATCAATGTTGTGGTTTATTTCTTCCAACTATTCATTTTGGCCATTTTAAATATTTATCATAATGAATACATCCAAACCAGTGCATCATTAGTAGCAGACAAAATAATGGAAATGAACATTTTAATACCTTAAAAGTCTAGAAAAATGATGTTAATTTCTAGGCTTTTAGAGTGATGAAGTTTTAATTGTAGAATAAGCTATGTTCAAGGATAATTGCACCAGGGATCAAACTCACAACTTTGCGTTTGCCAGACAGGCACGTAAACCATCGAGCCACACTCCCGCCCTAGTTTTTTGAGATAGGGTCGCACTATGTAGCTCAGGCCAGCTTTGCACTCACATTGTAGCCTGAGCCGGCCTGGAACTTGCAACTCTCCTCCTATCTCAGCCTCTCAAGTGCTGGGACTGAAGGCGTGTGCCACTACGCCTGGCTTGTTGAAGGATAATTTGAAAGCTATCTACTCCAAACTGACATTTATAAGGTATCCAATAATCCGATAACCAGCATATTCTTTTTTTATATCTCATATTGAATTTTTAAAAAATTAAATTCCTCTTTTTTTTTTTTTTTTTGAGGAGAGGAGAAGAGAGGAGAGGAGAGGAGAGGAGAGGAGAGAAGAGGAGAACCACCTGACTGCCCCAAGTATCTCTTGCCTACTTTCAAATCTGGGTTAGGTGCCTCTTTTATATGATCTCATTGTACATTGTACTTTTTGTATACTTTGTCATTTTTTGGTGCTTGTATGTCTCTCCCTCTAGAGTGTAACCTGCATGAAGGCAGGAATTTTGTTTTTCTCAATTGCTGCTCTATCTCCAATCTCTATCCATGTGTCAGGGACATTGTTGCTGCTCAGTAAATTGTTGCTAATTGAAGCAATAAAGGAATGATAGTTTCCATTCTCTAGTGTTGGGGCTCAGTACTCTGAAGACATCTCCAGAAGCAAACAAGAAAGAGAATGATTTTTTTTCAGGTGTCTTTTCTGAAATAAAAAAATGAAGGAGAAAAGGGAGAAAGGGGAGAACGGAGGGAGTGTTTAGATAAATGGAGCTAATTACAGCATTTCAATAGAAGTAAAGATACTTTGCATGCAGGGGTTTTTTTTCTTTTAATTTTTGCTCTCACAAAGTAATGTATTACTTGTAATCAAAAGAGCTAAACAATACTTTCAATTTTCTTTCTTTTTTTTTTATTTAAGAGAAAATAGATACAGAAGCTAGAAATAAAAGTCAAAAAAGACAGACAAACAACAACAACAGATCTGATATGATAACATTGTAGGTTTACACACTGAGGTGGTTG
>RJWM01014571.1:0-50163 GCA_004363535.1 Dasyprocta punctata | reverse complement strand
GCTCCCTCATGACTGTGTCACCCTGCCTACAAGGACACCCAGGCTTCTTGGTCAGGACTTAGACTCAGGAGGTGAGGGCCACACAGGGTGTAGAGAGGCTCCTGATTGCACAGCTCATGCTGGACCACTGACCAATGCCCAGGGTTCTGCCCTGATGTCCATTGGCCTCTCTCGGGAGTAACAAACCATGAGAGTCTGGATCTAGAATGTTCCCAAAGGCCCCATGTTGTAGGCTTGGGATTAGGGTTTATGTGTAGATTCCCCCAGAATCCCTTCACTTCCGAAAGGTGATTGGCTCAGGGGGCTTAGAGATGACTTCCTGTTAGAGGTGACAGCCGGCAGGAAGAGGCAAGTCACCAGGGGTGTGGCTTCAAAAGGTTTATCCCTCTTCCCGGCTCCTCCCCTCCCTCTCGCTGCTTCCTCGACCCCATGAGGTGCGGCCAGTCTTCCACCATGGTCCTCTGCCTCTCTTTCTGCCTTGGAGCCCACGGACTATGGACTGAAATGCGAACCAAAATGAACCTCTCTTCCTTGAAGCTTCAGCTGGTGGATACTATGCCCCAGTGACAAGAAAAGTGACTAAGATACTTGCTCCCAAGATGATGACACTATTGGGAGGCAGTGGAACCTTTGGGGGGTGGGATCTACTTGAGAGGAAGTAGATCATTGGGGGTGTGGCCTCAATGGGCACGGTGGGATCCATATCCCCTGCTATCTCTCCCTCCCTTTCTTTCTCCTTCATGAGTTGAGCAATTTCCTCTTCCTTGTGCCTCATGCCATGAGGTGGCCCAAAAAAGTAAAGGCTCAAGTGACCATGGACTGAAACCTCTGAAACCATGAGCCCAAACAAAATTTTCCTCCTTATAAACTGATTGTCCCACATATTTTGTCATAGCAACAGAAAGGTGACTGACATCTAAAATTTCTCCTAAATTCTTTTGGTGTCTGGAGTGTCACCTAACATCCTGTCTGTTAACTGGGAGGAGGTCATCTCCAAGGACCACAAAAATTCAGGATCCACTCTTTCTATGTAGCTTTGAAAGAATAGCTAAGTGTCTCTACATCTCAATATCCTCATCTGTATAATGCGGATCCTGAAAGATATAATTGATTGTCATGCCAATAACTAGTCTTCTCTTCTTCTGTAACAACAAAACTTTAACTTTTCATAAGTTGCAAGTTTGGAAAAAGTGTGTAGACATATCCCAACTTTCCCAGCAGTTATTAATAGACACATTTTGTAGTCCCAGGCAGTGAGAAGTAGATTGAAGTCCCTGGGTGTGTCTTAAGTGAGATCATAGAAATGTACGAATCATTTGACATTTTCTTTTTGCCTTCTGGCCTCTTCCTCATCTCTTCTTTCCAATAAAATAGAGCAAGACAATAGTCATGGGCTAACGATGACACAGCAGAGAGGCAAAGCTATCGCTGGGCTGCACCATCTGGAAGTGCTCATTTTGATGTCGTGTTATACAGGGAAATAAACTCGTGCCTGACTAAAACACAAAAACGGCACCTGCAAACATGCCTTTGAATGTGAATAGGTGGGGTTACGATGGTAAGAGGTCTAGCAGTCATCTTGTGACTATGAGGGAATAAGGACAAGAACCAATCAGTATGAGGAGGAGGGTGCAGCAGTAAGACAGAAAAGACATGGGCCTCTGACACATGGACGAACTCCTGAGCCAACCCACAAGCTACATTTTTATTGGTGCATGCAGCAGTAACTCCTCTTGTTTAAAGTCTTACAGTTGAATACTCTGTCACTGGACCTTAATACTAGGTAGCATTAGGGATCTAAAGGACACTGAGTGCTGGCTGTGAAACTGTAAAACCCGTGATAACCGCACAGAGAACATTTTTTGAAACTGAGTGAATACTTTCCCAAACCCCCAAACATATAAAATACAGAGCACGGCTTATGTCACTGAAGTATGAAATTGATCTCAGCACAGCAGCCCTATCACTTCTGCACCACCTCCAGTGCTATTTCCCACCTGTGTGCG
This sequence comes from Dasyprocta punctata, assembly GCA_004363535.1. Classification (NCBI taxonomy): domain Eukaryota; kingdom Metazoa; phylum Chordata; class Mammalia; order Rodentia; family Dasyproctidae; genus Dasyprocta; species Dasyprocta punctata. The sequence continues at coordinate 48,157 of RJWM01014571.1, read as the reverse complement.
TCTCTGCAGATGTCAGTGTGCTCCAGGACACAAGCTCTCAGATTAGCCAACACCACAGACGCGTCTGCTCACAGTCCAGAGCTCAGGCTTGGATCCGCGGGGTGGACAGTTTTAATGAAGGAATTTAATCCAAGGCCATGGGGATCACGCAGGTTTCTTCTGGCCCTGTGAGGTGCCGTCGCGATGCGCTGCTGTCTGCAGAAGCTCACCAGGAAAATTTACACGCAAAGCTTCCTCTTCTCAGCCTGCCTGGTGAACCCACATGAGGGCCAAACCCATTCCCAGCAGCTACTGTAAACAATTGTTTTCCAGTTCGAAAATATGCATCCTCTCTCAGGACCCAGAATGACGTCAGGCAGGTCCTGCATTTTGGGAATTTGAGCTCCCCTCCCCAGCTCAGTCTCTCCTGCACCCTGTGGTGCCGCCATCTTGGTTTCTGGCTGAGTCTGGCCTGCCCCCTCACCGTGCTGCCATCTTGGCTTCCTTGTCTGAGGAAAGTTGAGTTGTATTAAAGACTCACTCCATGACAGACTGGGGTCATACACTTTGGGGAGATTAACAGGACCAAGTTTTGGACCCCTTATTTTCCCAGAAAAATTGAAAGTGTCGTGTCACAGCAATATATGTGCACCCATGTTAACAGCAGCACAATTTGTAGCAGCAAAATCTTGGAAACAAACAAAATGCCCATCAACTACAGAATGGATGAAAGAGATGTTGTATTTTTATACAACGGAATATTACTCAGCTATAAAAAGATGACCTTGAGGCTTTTGTAAGTAAATGGAGGCAACTCAAGACCATACTGATAAGTGAAATAAATCAGACTCACATTTGTAAATATCATATTGTCTCCCTAGTGTAAAAAATAAAAAAACAATTTAAAAAAACTGAAAGAGTAATAAGATCCAAAATGTACAATACATATTGTAATAAGAAAAGGGAAAGAAAGTGCTCAAAATTGAACAACAACTGGGATAGGGGAAAGGAGAAATAGAAGAAAGGAAAAGATTATATGTTTCTAAATATACACATATAGCTATATGTATGTATAAGAACGCAAGATAGATATCTATACTACTAATTCTCTCTTAGTTCATCAGAAAGAATAGTTTGTGTTGTCATTGTTTGATTATCTAATTTTTTTTATGCCTAGATTTCATAACCTGGAACAACTACTTCTAAGGTAACAATATGTAATATATTGACTAGTATTGATTTCTTACTGTTTTTCTTTTGAAATTCTGTATTATTTCTACCTTTTATCTGTTTTGCTTTTTTAAAAAATAAAGAAAAAGTTTTGGACCCTTGCAGTGTTCACAGCAATGATCAAAATAAACAAAAAGTGATACTGGCCACTTCTCGTGGAACAGTTGGCAGCCACCCCCACAATGCTCCAGATGTGTGTGTCTTTTCCAATCACAGGTGATACAAAGAACATTCTCTTCTTCCTCCTGGAGCGAGGAGCAGCAGGTCACCGCCCTCAGGCCTTCTCCAGGAGGGAGCCTGGCTACTTATCTCAAAGATGCTCAAAGATAAAATAAGCAGCATGTGCTCATTATTCACATGAAATTGTAACTAAGTCAGAACTTGCTCCCGAATTCTGCAAGCCGGCGTGTGATAATGAATCTCAGGCCTCCTTCTTCAGGCCTGTGGTGTCCTGCCCAGAGGACCGCGTCAAACAGCGCTGGCAGAATGGAAATTCATGACGGCTGGACTCCGACGTGACTGTGGTTTGGGGACTGCTGGACCATCACCGTCCTCCCTCCCAGCCCCAGAGCCTCGTCTCTTCCCTTTTGCTGAGGGTGAGGTGACCGAGCTGGTGACATTTACAGGAGCTCTCTGAGCTCAGTGGAGCTCGAGGCGTTCTCTAATTGGCACACCTGAAAGCAATGCTAGCTCTTACTCTGCCCAAAGCATTGCAGGAGTGGCATTGCAGATGGCACTGAATTGCCCCTTGTCCTTAATCCACAGCACCACAGCCTCGTTTCCTGGCGCCAATGTCCTCATAAGCGCTGGAGGATGCAGCCTGCCTTGGGGCTGGCACAGAACCTGGCCCCCGCCCTCCCACGAACTCACCATCCACCCCTTCACTTGAGCACTCGGCAGGGGAGGGTGAGGCCCCGGCACCTGTGCAGCGTCTTACAGAGAGCAGCCTCGGGGAGGGGAGGGGCAGAAGCGCTGCGACGGCCAGAAGCGCCTTGCACCGTGCGTCTACCTCCCCATCCTCCTTGGTCCTCCAGGTGGCCGTGACCATGCCGATGGACTGTGAGTCACGGAGAAGGCGGGGCCCAGCACGGCACTGCCACAGCTTCACAGGGGGACATCAGGGACCGGTGAGGTGTGATTGTGCTTTTCCCATGACGCAGTGTCTTACTGACCTCCCAGTAACACATGCACGTGTCACACACGGGTAGCACGGGTCTAACATGATATCACGCTGTCCCCTGCCCGTTTCAGACTCATCCAGTGGGTCCTCCCGTCATCCCTGCACAGAAACCCCAGCAGGGGCTACCACTCCGGGCTCTCTGGGAAACACCAGAGTGTCCCGTGGCTAAGTGAGGCCATAAGCGCCATCTCAATTCTGTCACCCGATGTTCCCTCCCGCAGCCCTGCCCCCCTCCCTGCTCAGCCCCACCTCCTGGTCCTCACAGCCTGACGCTCTGCGTGTTCCTCAGCGGGGAGCCCTGGTCAACCTGGACCGAAGCCCCACCCTGCCACTCGCTCTTGTCCTGTTTGGCTTGGCTCCTGGCGGCACCAGCGTCTGAAGTCTCTCTAAGCCCCCGCTCCGCTCACAGGCCCGCGGTCTCCTCCTGCCACCACTTCCTGAGGCAGCAGTCGCCTCCTCTTCCTGTCTTCCCTCCTCTTCCTGGATCCCGGCCAGTGGCGACGCCTGTGCCGCTCTCAGAGGCACACATTTGGGAAAGGAAAGATGCAAACCAGGAACTGCCCAGCAGGAGGGAGTATGCAAGCAGCCTCTGTGCACCGAAAGGGAAGATCAGAAATGTAGGTCAAACCCAGCACAGCGGTGCACACCTGGGATCCCAGCACTCTGGGAGGCTGAGGCAGGAGAATGGCACGTTTGAACCCAGCCTGGGAAACTTAGCAACTTAGAGAGACCCTGTCTGAAAAAACTAAAAATAAAAAAGGGCCGGGGGTAGAGCTGAATTTGAAGGCCCCGGGCTCAATCACTAGTACTGAAGGGAGAGACAGACAGACAGAGACACAGAGAAAGACAGAGACAGAGAGAGACGGAGACAAAGAGACAGAGGCAGAGAGATGACTGTGCACGAAGGTGCAGGAAAGGAGGTTCGCTTCCATCTTTCCCTGACATCAGAACGACGCCTGGCTGCCAAGCACCAGGCACACCGAGGCCTCACCCAGCAGAAAACCAGAGGCCATGGTAAACACCAGGGACACCTGAGCTTTTCCTGCCAAACCAGAAGCCACCCAGCCAGTAAGCCAGTTGGGCTGTTGTCATTGGCTGTGGACGAAATCTTTGTGTCCCGAAATCCCAGGTTGAGATCCCGGCTTCCAACGTGTCGGTGTTTGGAGGTCGTGAAGTTGAGGTGAAGTCAGGAGCCCTGAAGGCTGGAAGCCAGGGAAGACCGTGCTTCCTCTGCTGCCAGCTGGGAGCCCGGGGGTGGAACCCAGAACCCAGAAACAGGAGACGCAGAGGCTGTAGTTGAAGCCACCGGGTAGAACAACAAATAAAAAGTAGTATGTGCTGAGGATATGGTTTTATTTTTAGAGACACCCCTCCCAAACAATGGCATAATGACTGTAAACGTGAAGAAAACTTGGAGAAATAGCATGTGAAGTTACAAAGGAAAAATTCAGAACATCACACACACTAGAAATGAACTTGACGATGTGAGAGTAGACTAATTCACGATAACAGGACACCTCAATAAGACATATAGAAAATTGTTCACAATTACACGAAGAAAATTACTAGGCAACCCTGGTAAAAGCAAAGTAGATTTGAAAAAGACAGAAAATGACAACGATCTTGGATGGAAAAATGCAGCTTCATAGGAAGTCTGATTTTCATAATTTGATTTGTAAGTGTAGTAGGATTTCCGTAAGAATAAGATAACCCTTTTTCCGAGACTGGTCTGTGAAGTTCGGTTTGGAAGTCAGCAAGCAGGAATACCGAGAAGGGCCGGGAGCGAGCGAGGGGCGACCCCTGTGCAGCCAGCCACACGGAGGGAGCAACCGAGAGACCTGCGCTCCTCAGTTTTAGAGAACGGGACAGAATAAGGAAAAGGAAATCAACCTGGATCCACTCTACAAAATGAATTCTAAGTAAATAAGACACTTCCAAAACAATGAGGGAAAGCAAAAAAGAGAGGAAACAGTGTTGTGGACACTGCAGCCAAACACAGAACGGGGCGAGGCGGTGAGCACTTATAATCCCATCACTCTGGGAGGCTGAGGCAGGAGGATCACAAGTTCCAGGCCAGCCTGGACATTTTAGTGACTTAGCTAGCACCTGTCTCAAAATTTAAAAAAAGAAGAAAACTAAAAGAGCTGGAGATGTAGATCAATTCGAAAGCCCTGGGTTTGATCCTCAGCACTGCAAAAATAAAAAATAAAAAAGTGAACACCTTCATAACTTAGAAAAAATTAGAATGTGCTCATTTGACTCACATCCAAAAGCACTAAGGTGAGAAGATTGAAAAAGCTGACTACATAAAATGTCGTCAGAGAAATGCGACAAAATTAACGGAATGCAAACTAAGAAAAGATCCAGCTGACACCGAAGCAGGAGTTGTCTTCAGCCCGGAGTTTCTAAAAGGAGAGAACGAAGACTTCAAGGCTACACAGAAAAGTGAACCCGAGTCATACACAAGGATCTCACCAGGAATAAACGCAAATGGACAGCAAGCATTCACGAGTGCGGTGCTCACCCAAATTAACAGATCATTAAAAACTGCACCAAACTGAGTTTGACTCCTGGCACCAAAAAAATAAAAAGAATAAAACTGCACCGGGGTCCCATTGCCTGCTTGTTTGATTGGCAAACTCCAGGAGTTTCCCAGCATGCTCTGCGGGCCGGGCTGGGACTGGGGGTAGGCTGCTTGGGGGGACAGGGATGAGAGGCTGGGGAGGACAGGGCGGTCCAACAGGGGCATCCTGGAGACGGGAAGTTGCAGCACTGAAGGCCTGAAGGTCGGCGGTACCTTTGCAGCTGTTAATGCTATGCTAAGAAACATCTATTCATTTCGGTTGCTCATTTTTCACTGGGTCTTTTATTTTTGGAGGTCTAATTTTTTTTGAGCTCCTTCTATATCCTGGAGAATAGTCCTCTGTCTAGGAAGAGCAGGCAAAAGCATTGTTTTTCTTTTCCTGTCCAGCAAGGTTGTCTGTTAGGTATTAACCCCCAGGAGAAATGCACCGCTGTGTCCTGCAAACCTGTACCAGGGGAAAAATAAAATGAAACTTAACATACGCAGTTTAAAAGATGACTCAGCTGGTGACTCACAGGTGTGCAGGCCTTGATCGCCACCAGGCTCGTAGGTCACGAGACCAAAGCTCAGAGAGGAGCGGGACCCGTCCAACGTCACATAGCAGAGGTCAGCGGTGTCGGTCAGGAGTCACCCCGTAGAGATTGAGGTTGTCGTCTGGAGGCCCGGAGTGAGCTGGGCCCTGCTGAGGGCCCTCAGGTCCTGTGTCTGTGGCCCTCCCCCACAGCTGCCCACTGGCCTTCAACTGCCCGTCTACAGTGCCAGCTGCCCACAGCAGGGGCAGAGACGCTGCTACTGCGCTCACTCCGGGTGAGCCCGGGACAGGGGCATGGATCGATGTCCCCCCGGGTGTCACACAGGCCCCCTGGGCCCTGTCCGGCTGCCTGGGGCAGACAGGAAGAAGCGACCTGTGAGTGGGGTCATTCTTCGGGAACCGGGAGTGGGGTGGCGGGAGCACCAGTGACCCCCAGGCAGTGGCACCGAAGCTGCGCCCCTGGGCGGAGGAATCCACGAGAATTCTCCCTGGGGCCACTGGTCTCTGTCCCCTCCTGCCCTGCTGGCTCATGGCCACTCTCAACCTCACAGTCACTCTGGGTCCAGAGGTCCCAAGGTCCAGTCCCGGCTCTGCCCCCAAGGGCCTGGCCGTTCCTTCTCTCCAGCTCGGTGCCTCTGCCCCAACAGCGTGGCTCTGCCATCTGCCGGGGATGCTGGAGCACACTGTCACCCAGCAGCTGCCCCTCTCTGCTCGCACCCACCAAGTCCCCCCACCCTCAGCTGTCAGGGCCCCTACAGGGCTGCAGGTGTGTGTGGAGGCGGGCGTGGGGCCCACCCGCTGGGTGACGGCATCTGACGGCACCCACACAGCCCCTGCGTGGATTCACTGCTTCCCTCCTGCACTGGGTGCCAGAGGGCCACCTCCACACACACCTGCAGCCCTGTAGGGGCCCTGACAGCTGAGGGCAGGGGGACTTGGTGGGTGCGAGCAGAGTGGGGCCACCTCCAGCAGAAGCCGGCTGGTGACGGATGCACCCACAGGCACCGTCGCTGCCCACCTGTGCCCACCCTGGCCAAACTTTGCTCCGGTGTCTGGGCTCAATGGCACTCCGGAAGCTGTTTCTCAAAAGACACTGAATTCTCCACTGCAATCCCATGACCTTTCCCAGGATGTCCCCTCTCTGCAGGGACAGGCGGATGTGCCAAGACAGAGTGTGACACCCACGGCAGGAGGCTCAGTGCACAGGACCACGGCTGGGACCGGGACATCAGGGCTCAGCGCTGGGGCCGATCCGGGAGCATCGCGGGGGGAGCTAGAAAGATACCACCCAGGAAGGCACCCGGGTCCCTCTCCGGGGCTTCCAGGGGGCCGGGAGTGCACAGCGAGGAGGAGCAGGGAGAAGGCGCAGGACCAGCAGGGGCAGAGCGGGTTCCCGCAAATTCCCCACCCGGGAAATGGTTCTCCCGCCGCTGCCTGCCCACTCGGCATGCACTTAATCGGTGATTTATGAATGAAATTAATAGAAGCCAATCAGGCATGGCAATGCCTACAGTGCTGTGTTCAACAACAGATGTTTCCCGTAGTGATTATGTTCGCATAATAACAACACAGAAAAGGCGCACGGTCATCAGTCCTGGGTCACCAGCACTAACGAGAAGGATGCTGCCACCAACCAAACTGCTGGCGGAGGAGGCGGGGAGGAAGGCACCGGGCCTACAACAGGCCTCGCCTTCTAGGTGTCCTGCAATCGCTCGTTCCAACTTCCAGTGCCTCAGTTCCCCCCACCACTACCACCAAGGGAGAGTGGGGAGGAGGAATTCTCCAGGCTGCTACTTCAGTTGCTTCCGCGTGACACAGAAAGTACTGGCCTGGGATGGGGGAGGCAGTTCCCACTGCAGACAGACCACGTTTCCTCCTCGGTACTCACTGTGTCATGTAGCTTTGTTGGCTTACTATTTAATGCTGCCCAACCCCATTTCGAAGCTCCTGGCCACAGGAGGAGCAGTTCCTCTTCTTCAGCATCCAGCTAAATCCAAGTTTGGTGGCTTCTCTTATGAGCCTCTCAAACTCCAAGCTGTCTTCCACCCCCATGGCCAGAAGCCCAACACCTCGGGACAGCCCTAGAGCCCAAGAAAGTGCTTAAATTGACAGTCTACAGGGAGCCTCCAGGTCTAGCCAAACTTGCTCCACTCTGGGGCATGTAGGTTGGAGCGTCGACTTGACTGGCTTTGGGTTTGGTGGCGCACACTCCTGGGTGTGTCTGGGTGGGTCGTGGCCACGGGGTTTTGCCGGTCGCACACCCCTTCTTCTTGGTGCTGCCCCTCTCCTCTGCTTCCCAGCCACCATGAGCTGAGCAGTTTCGCTCCGCCAGGCCCTTCTGCCATGATGCTTCTGCCTTGGAGCCAGCTGAGCATGGACTGAAACCGTGAGCAAGTTAAACCTCTGCTCCTCTGAGTCGAAGGTGTCAGGTGTTGTGCTGAGCAACAGGAAAGCTGATTAATACAACTCACCAGACAGGAGCTGCCCTACAGCCAGGAATCCCGTCTGTGTGTCCAGCCCACACGGCCCTGCCTGGTGTGTTCTCTGAGCACCTGAAAACTCTGCTTCTCATCTTCCTGAGCATCCTCAGAGTGTATTGTGCCCCACCGTCAAAAGGACTCTTGACTCTCATACGACGGGGCCAATCTGCCCACTCCGGAGTTGAGGCTGGACACCCCGGCCTGGCGTTTTCTGTCCCCTACAGCGTACCTGCCATTTCCGTTCCGATTCCCAGTTTTCCTCTGCAGTCCTCAGACAATCCAGCAGTCACTCCTGACTCGACATCCCTGGGGCTGAGGTCTCACTCCCAGGCTTGAAACTGCCCCTTGTGAATTGAGGGGCAAGAGAATCCATTGACTTAATTCGATTATTAGAAACGGAGGGGAGGAGCAGAACAGGAAAGGAAGTGCAGAGGGGCTGTACAAAGGCGGCCGAAGGAAGCAGCGCTGGAGGCAGAGCTCGGTCCATCAGGGTGGCTGGTTCCCGGATGCCGCGAGCGCCCATACCTGCAGGCGCAAGGCTGCACCGGGGTGCGTTCCCCATGGCCAACACCAGAGGCGCGCGCCCCACAGAGACCCGCAGCGCTGGTCTTCAGGCTCCACGAGGGGCCGGCAGGGGGCGCTCTGAATGGGGCCGGGTGGGCCCTCCGTGAGTGGTGGGCGGCCTTAGCTTCTCTGTGTGCTGGTGGACGAGCCTCACCTCTACAAATCCGGACCCCGCTTACTGCACGGGGGACGGGTCTTTGCAAAAGCGTCTCTCAAGATGACCTAGAGTCAGGCATGTCAGAGTTTCAGCTCTGCCCCCTGGCTGTGTGGCTGCTCTGTGGACTTCAATTCCCTCCACCCCTAAAATGGGGGTGACGAGCACCCCTAATTGGGGCAGGGGCAGCAGGAGCCCGTACCTGCAGGTACCACCTGCGCAGATGCCCCCAAGCTCCCACGCACCACCCCGTGTGCAAGTTCCGCTGGTGGAGAGCACTGTGCTCTTTCATTAAAGCAAATAATTGCACTGCACAGCTAATCGGCCTGAACCTCTCTCTGTTATTTGTTGGCAATTACAGCCGGCTGTGGATCCAATTATCCAGTGTTAGAATTCGACTCTAACCTTGAGCTAGGGACAGCCCGTTCTAGCCTGGTACTAGTGGGACACCTGGTGTAACCCTGAGATTTCTCCCAGTCAGCCTCAAAGACACCACGAGCTGGAGCCACAGGTAGCAAAGGCAATCTAGTTTCCCCTGCGCCCTCCCTCATCAGGGAATGCCACCACACCCTGATGAATGTTTACCCAACAGAGCGAGACAATGTGCTGATTCCTAATCGAGCCCAAAACTTAACTGCCATGTAAATAGGGCATGATATTTAACATCTTAATTTCATTATCTTCTAGCATCTTGTAATTGTAACGTTCAAGTATCACTGGGAATATATTTGCATGTGTAAAGAAGACATCCTTATTATTGTTTCTCCGTGACCCAAACGGCTGTTACTTTGGTGAACTCTGGCTGAGCATCTTGTTGTGGGGATAGCGTGGATGGTGCGATGTGTTTCCACAGGGCAGCCTGCTCCCTGTGGAAGAAAGAATGGGCAGCAGGACCTGCGGGAGCCCGAGCTCCCTCACAGGGAGGCGCTGCATCTCGGGGAAATGCTTCTCAGCCTGAGTGGGTCCGTAGACCTAGAGTGGCTCCACAATTCCCCACAGTTCAGTGCCAGCCACGGAGACTGTGCAGGAGGCAGTATCCACTGTGGGATCCCCGGGCTTCATTATTTCTGTAGGGTGGTGACCCGCAGGGAGTTTTGACGGGGCATTTTTATCAGTAAGTGCTGGCGCACACATCCACTAAGCGATCATTTCAGAGGCAGCTGGCCCTGCCTACCGAAGGTTTCCAGGTGACTCCTCTAGCAGGAATGTGGCAGGACTGTCACTGTCCACCCCTCGGTTCCAGTAAGGTCAGAGGTCTGATTCTGAGCTAAGAGGGTGTGTGCTGTGCAATGGGAAACCCACGGCAGGCAGACCCCTGTCACTTGAGTTCCCACTGCACTTCCAAGCCACCGTGCCTGCCATCCCTGTGCGACCTGTAGCCCTGTGATGCCCCTGACATCGTGTCCCTTGGCCGCCCCCTTGGCCAGTCACCGTGTCCGCTGCACACCTTCGTGGGGCTGTGCCATCCTCGTCTGCCTCTCTCTGGAGCCTTTCCTTCCCCAGGTAACCTGAACCTGCTCACCCCTTCGAGTTCCCTGCACAGACATTGGCTTATCAGCGACTTTCAGTGACTGTTCCCTCTGGATACCTGTCTCCACCAAATGCTCCTGAGACTTCTCTCCTGCTTTGATTTTCTTCTTAGTGCTTTATGCCTCCTGATCTACTCTATGTTTCTATCCTTGCTGTCTCTCTCTCCTCCTCATTACTATAAGCTCATTTACCCTCTATCCCCAGTGTCTAGAACAGGGACTGTCATGCAGTAGGTGCTCAACCAACATTTGCTGGAAACAAGAATCAACAAACATTGAGTGCACAGCTCAACCCACAAGCTCACTGGGTGGGTGCGGCCTCTCTTCTCCACCCAAGTGTAGTTCTGGAGACCAGAGATTCCATGCACCAGGACAATAGATGCTTATAGGTTAGCTTATTTGTCCAGTGTTAACCTTGAAATGTGCAATATTTAAGTGTTACATGGGCAAATGAAACCTATGTGCAGAGGTCTCTACCCCCAGATCCTCTCTTTCCACATCCCAGCTCAGGGCCCATCTCAGTGAGAGTCTTCCAGAGCAGGACCAGTCATGGTGCAAGCAATGAAGGGACAGCTCAAAGAGTCTTGCTTCATGCGCAGGGTCCTGGCCTTCAGTGCTTTAGCTTGCGAATCTCCTGAGCTACATGCACCTCTGTGTGGCCATACCCAGAGGCTGAGCTCTTTGAATGTCCGTTACTCCATCTCTAAGAGGGCGTGATGAGGAAAGTTTGCAGTTGGTTATCAAGACTACTAAACAGTGAGACACCAAATCCCTTGCATCGGACACCATGACTGTTGATGGTGATGTCTGATGGATAGTAATGTTTATATTACTGCTTCTTGGTGCCAATGTCAGCATTCTAAGCACTTGCTAATGATAAGGTGACAGTCTGTGGTTGGGTGTTTACTGTGCATAGCTCACAACACATAAGCCATTGCCAATTGGCCATTTCCATTCAGAAGAGAAGGCAACAGAATGGAGGTGCACACTGCCTGATGGGATAGAGAAGATCCAACTCAGCTCAGCTGCTAGAGGCAGTCAGCACCACCATCACTGTTACCGCCATTGTCACTGCCATCACCGTCACCACCATCACCACAATCATATTCCAAAAGCCCTATATATGTCATCAGCATCATCAGCATCATCATCACATCATCTCCATCATGCCATGAGTTTATCGCTATCATCACCTTCACCATTGCCATCATCACCTTCACCACCATCATCACCAAAACTACCGCTGTCATTGCCACATCACTATCACCATCCTCACCAACATAACCATCATCACCACCACTACGGCCACCGTCGCCCTCACCGTGGTCTTAGTCACTGTACCTGAACTTGCAGTTTGGGGGAGGAGTGGCTCACTCTGGCTCATGGTTTTAGAAATTTCAGCCCACATCCATCAAGCTTAAGTACAGAACTGGCATGGTAGAGGGACTGGTGGAGGAAAGCTGATCGTATCATGGCAACCAGAAAGCAGAGAGAAAGGGGAGGAGCTTGGAAGGGAGACCCATCTTTCTAGATCATGTCTCCAGCAACCCACCTCCAGCCAGGACCCAGAGCCCAACAGCAAGGTAGATATAGATTCCTATGATCCAATCACATTCCAAAAGCCCCACTTACAAGTGCATGAGGCTGAGCGGGGGCATTTTCAATCTAAGATATAAAAACTGTCACCGTTATCCTCACCATCAGCAGGAACTGCAGTATCACCACCCTCAGGTCACCATCATCATGCCATGAGTTTATCATTATCGTCATCACCTTCACCATTGCCATCATCATGATGTCATCATCATCTTCCTTATCACCATTACCATCATTCCCACTATCATAACCACCACCACCAGCAGCAGCAGCAGCAGCACCATCACCATCGTCACCAAAATCATCATCATCACCACCATCAACACCATCAACATGCTATTGTTATCATCATCATCATCATCATCATCACGCCATCATGTCCAGATGGAAGGTTCCAGGGAGCAGCTGAGGCAGAGATAACGATGCACAAGGTATAATCCTTTCCATCAAACTCACGAGCAAAGGTGCTATAAGAAAATTACCATCACCAGGAAGATAGTGATGATTTGGTTTCATGCACATAGGTAAGACAGCTGCAAACCTCCTGTGTGTGTGTGTGTGTGTGTTGGTGTGTGTGAGCAGCTGAGTGTGTCAAGGAACTCATCGTGATTAAAAACTGCAATAGCAACCCAGATGTGCCCACTGCAGCAGATATCTTTCTGACACAGAAAATCGATCACCCTAAGGCAGATAAAATGTGTATTATAGATAAAATAAACACAGGGTATAATCAGGAAGAGGATTGCAATATTAAATTTAGTGTGAGACAGTAAAATTCACTTTGTAATTCATTCCATTTGGGGGTAGAATATTTCATATAATTAATGAGACTGCAAATTTCCTAAGAGTGTTTCTAACCTGGTATTCTGGAGTAATGACTGGGCTCTCTATCTCAAAAATTGCTTGGTGAACCGTGTGGGTTTCACTTGCTTTGCAGACGGGGAAAAGAGATTACCATGTTGTTTAAACCAACATCAATTTATTTATTATTTTTAGTTTGTTAATTTATAGTTTCTGCTTTTCTTTGTGTCTCCCATTTTGTTGCATGGATAAGGTTTTACCACAGGTAGCTGGCTCAGAGGTGCCCAGCAATGAACCAAGAGGGATAGTATGGAGAGAAGCATGTAAGATATTAGCTTTTCATAGTTCAAACCAGGACCAAAATGCAGACAGAGACTCAGTGAAACAGAGGTGTTCTGCAAGCAGTCTGCTGCAGATATTCCCAAAATGGGTCACTTTTTGAGAAGATAGCATTTTCACTTCAAATTGCTTTCTTCTGTTTCTCCTTGGCCTCTCATTTGCAGAGTCACTGGACAAGGCCACTTAACATCTCTTCTTTCCGACTTTTAGGAAGCTGTCCAATCTCCAGAAAGGGACACCATGGTGCAAGGGTTTTCCATGTGTAGCTCTCTCTCCAATGCAGACTGTGACACGTGGCCTTCCTGAGGGGTGGGAGAGTGACATGGTAACATGGGTCCAGGGGAGTGGGCTGCCTCGAGTGTGGCCAACTCTGTCATGACCTTTTGGCTTTAGCCACATTGCTTTAGAGTCTAAGATTCAATTCACTCAAATACAAAATGAGGAAGAAAGCACAACCTAACATACTAGGAAGGCTTGAGTTAGCCCAGTGCCTGCAAGCTGTTAGTGTGAGCAGTTAATACTCTAACTCTGGACTTCTCCCCTCCCTTCAGATCAGCAGACGAAGCCTGAACTCTCTTCACAGGAGAGGCAGGGTGAGGCGGCTGGTTCAGTGGGTGACGTTGATGTTGAAGGACATCTTGATGTCTCGACGTGGCTCCAACAACATGCAGCACTGATGCCACAGATCCCAAGCACACACTCATCCCAGATGCCATCAGTGACAGAGTGGACTTAACCTGCTCACACAACAGATCTGTGTCAGCAAGACATGGCACATAGGTAGCTTGGACACCAGCCAGTATCTACAATCGTGCCCCATCTCATGCGTGCTCACCCACACCCTATAAAGGAGGGTCATTCCCTTCATGCACAGATGGAGCAACAGGCCCAAGGGCTCAGAACCAATGTGTTTCTGATCCATGTCCATGGAATCTCAAAGACACCTCTCTAGCCTTTTCCTCTGGGGATTCAGAAGATCCTGTGACGTTGGACTGATCCTCCATATAGCATCTTTGCCCACTCAATTGCCCCCAAATAACCTTCCTCCTAACTCCACCTCTATTCTTGTGTCAGAAGCAACATTTTCATGAGCCCGTGAACCTTCCCTTCCTCTGAGGCCCTGCAGACAGGGCCCATTCACAGGTCTGAGACCTGAAAAGCCACCCTAGACCCCATGCTTGAGGGCTATGCAGTTAGTTTATGGCTCTACTGTCACCATCTTAAAATTCTTGATAATTTTATCATCAAACCTGGGTTTTGTAAGTGATGTCTGGCAGGACAATGGGCCCTGGATGTGCAACAGGTGTGTCTGTCTCTCCTCAGTATCCCACTCACAGATCACACCTGTCACACTCCACGGATGCTGTGGTGCATGTGATGCACAAGTATGCAGAAGGGCACAAAGATAGTGCAGAAGGCCAGGTGCACCCGTGACTGGACCTGGACAACCCCGCAGGTCACACTTGCATCTGAGCCGCAATTTGCTGTGAGAGCAGAAAGAAAGCAGCAGCATCCTAAGCAAAGTGAATGCCCCGGGAACATGACACGGTGTTTTCTTCTTCTGGTTCCTTTCTCCAACCACTGACACCAAGAGTGAAGTGAGGGAAGCAGAGCTGACAGAATAATCTGCAGCCACTCTACTCCCCAGCCCTCCTCCTTCCTCATCAGCAGGACAGGAGACAGACCGCCAGGAGAAGGAGTGCACACCAAGCACTGCAATAAAAACTGTTGAGTCCAGGGTTGGTTTGCAACACACCCACTGTTCTTTCAAGAACAAAATACATATGGACTCACAAGCCATGAGATCAAGATTCTTCCAATTCTGAGGATTCTGCCAGCAAGTCAAACGTGCTGATATTTGCATTTTAAACTGGCATGCACAATATAAAGAGTAACGGCACAATTCACACGAATGACTGAAAATGTTTCAGTTGTCCTTACTCAGAACATGAAAGAGCACATAAAAACCATGAAAAGTTGAAAGACATGCCTCAGAAGAAAGGAACACACTTTTTATTTTAACTTTACAGTATTTTATCCCACTTTGCCCTACCTTTTGAACAAGGGACTCCGTGTTTTCCTTTTGTGCTAAGCCCTGAAAATTCTGTAGCTGATTCTGCCCACTGTAGCCCACCTGCATAGTGGGGACCCTGTTTTAATGATGCCCCCCTCAGAGGAAAAGCTGGTAACTTATCCCCAGCTACAACCCCCTCAGCCCAATATGGGATCGAGCCCATTAGCAGGCGTTCAAGTGTTTGTTGTTTCGAATTAGATTTTAGAACGAAGAGGCAGGAGTGGGTGTTTTCACCAATGGAATGAAAAATGAGGACATTAAGCAGGAAATTAATCATGCTGTGTATGAAAATAACTCTAAGATTGGCTTGCACTTTTTCTTCCTCTCAAATAAATGCACCCTTAAAAGTCCTTTCAAGTACCTCCCAGCTATACACAAAACAGGTCCCTCATCACTCTCAGCTGGAAACCTCTGTACCGCAAGTGGGAGAAAACTGGGTTCAGACCAGTTTTAAGAAAATAAGGGCAACTTATCGCTTCACATGAAGGTGGGCAACGTGCCTCAGAGCAGCTTCGTGCAGCCGTTTTCTAAGACCTGAGGTTCTGCTTCTGAGCCTCTGCTCCGTGGGGCCTCCTCGTGATCACAAAGTGGCTGCCAGCACCCCGCAAACTTCCTCATTCATACCCTTGGAATCCGAACTGGTAGAATATGAGTTTGCAACTGTGCGTGTCCTTCTGTGCTGCGACCACAAGAGCCACGGTTACCTGAAAAGGAATTCAGTGCATAAAGACAGCGTAGACAGCAGGGACAGAAAGAGAAAAATTACAGAGCGCGGATGAAACAGCTGGATCAAGTTCAAACTGAATTCACAGCCCCGGCTTCACTTACAGCCACAAATAAATCCTTTGGTTTTCTGCTTATTTTATTGTCAACCAAAATAATTGCAATTTAAAAAAATACCCTCTTCTGTACCAGGTGCTTGCTGGTCTCTGTTCCTCTGTGCCCCAAACTCAGAGAAAGGGCACTCGGTCCCCCAGAAGTATTAATCCTATCCCTCAGACTCTAGGCATGACAGCGGCCTGAGTCCTGCGTGAGGAGAGGGCTCCAGTGCACACACGCAACATGCAAACGCTTGTGTGACATGTGCCGTGTTCCCGAAACGTTACACTTCCCCGCGCCCAACCTCGTCGACTCTTTTTAATACAAATAAAATTGAGCAAATTCTTTCCAACAAAGATGGTGTCTTCCTACTGAACATGAGCAGTGAAGACAGCAAACAAACACTCAGTTTCCCCCATTGCCCACCCTCCCCCTCATCTGGTAATCCTGGGGTCCCACTGTCCCCCGCTCCCACCCCTTGCTCAGGCGTCTCTGAGGTCAGGCTGGGGCAGCAGGAGCCGGAGAAGCTCAGGACCGAGCTCAGATTGGAGCTGCCCAGGCTTGTCCACGACCAGCGCGCACACCCGGTTTCCCCAGACGCTGAGGCTGCTCTCACAGCGGCAGGGCGCCCGGCGACAGCAGCCCCGTTGCTCTGAGGTGATCTGGCTTTGTTCCTGCACCTATTTTAAATTTTTAGGATGCATTTCTGACAGCAGAGACGCTGCTAGCTAAGTTCAGCCCGTTTGGAGTGCCGAGTGCTTTGTTTATTCGGTTTTCCTTCGGGTAACTTGTGTGCTCTAACATTTCCCCTGCTTAACTTCACCGTGTAACTCCACTCCTGCAAAGCACCTTTGCATAATTCCCAGGGGAGCCTCCTTTGCTGGATTCTCTCTTTACATCTAAGTCCCCATTGTCACCCTCTGACGCTTTCTCAAAGGCCAGCAGGCAAATCTGTCATCAGCAGGTCCCCAAGGAGACTGAGCTGACACCAGCTGCAGGCTTTATTCCCAGGTGAACAGAATGTGTTCTACCAGGATCCCCCGCCTTCCTTCCCTGCCGACTCCCCCAGACACGAGCATGTTGCCCCACCTACCCTTGGGTGGCTGCTGAAGTTGTCGCAGTTCATCTAAGAGACTCCGAGGTAACTTGGCTTGAACCCCCGGGAGCTGGGGTCTTCAATGACAGCCTCTTTGAATGTGAGCCCAGAACACTTTAACATGAAAGGCCGGGGGCTTTCTCTAGTTCTCTGAGGACTGTCTCATCCTCAGTTAATGAGATGGACTTGCTAGGGTTTTCTTGCTTGCTTCCAAGTAAAGCAGCTGACTTTATGGAAGCACTAAGCTTTGTAATCAGGCCAAGCTGGTCTTGAACATCTTGATCTTTTAATTCCTGCAGACTCTGGGCCTCCAGGCAGTAAGTTGAACGTGTCCTGCAGAAGCCATCACAGGGTACCTGCCACCCCTGCCTGGGAAACCTGCAACAACCTGGGCCACATCGCAGGGTTCAGATGCCAGCACCGGGCCCTGGCCAGCCTCGGGGGGAGCCGGAAGTGATGGGGCAGCGGTCAACACTAAGGGCTCCTGCAGAGTGACCCCTCCATGGTTGTCCCAGGTGGGGTCACAACAAGCTCCATGGAGCCGTATGCATCATTCTGCCTGGTTCCCAAGCAAGGGACCAGAAACTGAGGGACGGCAGTGGGGTGGGGAGGGGAGGCCAAGTTCAGTAAGGGAGCATTGTCTAAGGAACACGGATGACGAAAACACTTGACTAGCATAGAGTGGGCATGACCAGGTGACCCTGGCTACCCCAGACCCTAGCAGGTCCCCCCAAAAGGGGGATCAAAGTCAAGCCAGGGACCCCAGCTCTGCACGTGTGGTCCAGGGCACTGAGGCCGGGGCCTCTGTGGTGAAGGCCGCATGCTTGTCCTTGTCCCCTGTTACTGCCCCTGCTTCTGCAGCCAGACCCTTCCCCTGGCAGTGCAGCAGCCCGTCCCCTCTACAAAGGGCCCCAGGGTCTCCCGCCCAGTCTTCCTGCTTAGCTTCTTCCCATGTTGGGGGTCGGGGGTCCCGGAGGGACAAGAAATGTGGCCAAAACACAGGACAGAAGCAGGAAGCATCTTTCCAGCCATATTTGGGTTTTGTTCCCTTGATTCGTTTTTGGAGATCATCGCTTTTTCTCATGACACATGGGAAGTATAATTTACAGGCAGGGGATGGGTGAGCAGAGCTCTGAGAACTGAGAACCAGGCCTTCATCGACGTAACACAGTTCCTGACCAAGACACAGGGCGTTTCCCCCACCCTGTCCCTGACCGCTCAACGCGAATTCCCAGGAAAGGGAGACCGCTTGGCTTCCTTCCCCGCGGCCTAGCTCACCTGCAGGCCAGAGTCACGGAAATGAAACATACAGTGTGCATTCGTCTGCGTTCACCGCCTTCGGCCCACGATGCTGACACTGCATCCATCAGCGGTGTGCTCCTTTTTATTGCTGAAAAGCGGCCCCAGTGGGGAGGACCGACCACGCGTCTCCGTTCCCAGGCCGACGGCCGCCTGGGTGGCTCTGTGTTCGCCCATGAAGAACGACTGTGAATGTTCTTATTTCTGTCCGCTGTGGATCGTGTTCTTGTTCCTCTTGGGCAAATACTAAAGAGTGAGGCATTTAGGGAACATGGTTTCTGTTTAATTTAAGCAAAAAGTGACAAAACAGTGACGGTATTTTACACTCCTGAGAGCAATCTTTAAAAATTTTGGCTCCTCCGCACCTTTGCCGACATTAGGTGCCTGGTCTTCTTAATACTACCCGTGATAAATGGTGTGTGCTTGTATTCGTCAAGGTTTAAATTTGGATTTCCATAATGACCCAGAGAGTAAAGCCCCTCTTTTTGGTATTATTCATTGATTTTCCTGTGGGAAATTTCTATTCAAATTTGCTACCTGTTTTCAATTTTGCTGTTTGCCTTTTTTATTGAGATCCAATGGCTCATGAATTCTAGAGTTAAACTTTGAATTAAGAATACTTTCTCCTCCTCTCTGTGGATTACCTTTAGTTTTCACAAAGATGTTGTCTGAAAACACAGGTTTCTAATGCTTATGAAGTCTATTTTATTCCTGCTAATTGATTTTTGTCTCGATTAAGAAATCTTTTCTTATCTCAAGATTAAAATAAAAAGATTCCCTTATGTTTTCTTCAAAAATTTGTAAAATTCATTTACATTTAAACCTATGATTCATTGCAACTTAATTTTCTTTATGGTGTGAGGTAAGGCTTGAATTTCATTTTCCTCCATATGAACATCAACTTTTGCCAGCCTATTTCATAACAGGCTTCCACTACTCCACTGAATTCTTTGCATTTCTATATGCAAAACCAAATCATTATGAAAAAGTAGCTCTATTTCAGGAAACTAATGCATTGTACTGATTTATTTATATATCCTTTCACTAATGCAAAGCCATGTTGATTATTATAGTTTTCTGTCTATCTTAAAATTAGTACAAACTCTCAAAAGTTTGTTTCTTCTTTCAAAATCGGTTTGGTTACTTGAAGTATTTTGACTTTCCTTTAAATTTTAGAATCAACTTCTCTATTTCCATGATAAGGAAGGATGAAATTTGTATAGTTTTGCTTCTATGGACCAAATCTGAAAAACTGAACCCTTCGTAATACCAATATGGAGGCTTTTGATTCAGAAACATGGTAAGTATACCTTTCCATTTATTCAGCTGTCTTTCATTTCTTTCAATGTTTCGTAGTTTTCAGGATAGAGGACCTCCACATAATTTCTTATGTTTATTTTCAAGGTTTTATTTTATTTTTTAATGCTACTATAAATCGTATCGATCAATTTTATTTTACAGATTTTTATTTCTAGAATACAGAAACACATTTAAGTATTATGTGTTGGCCTCAAACCCGCTGACCCACGTCACTTGCAGTATCATCATCTTTTTTCGGTACTAGTGTTAAGGCAGACCTCACTGCAGGGAACTATCTCCTCTTCCTCTGAATTTCGACAAAATGTTTTTAAGAGTAATATCAACATTTTTCCAGTGTTGTGGATCAAACTCTAGGCCTGTCTCATGCTAGGCAAGCACTTTACCACTGAGCTACATCCCTACCCCTGAGAACAATCTTATTTCTTCCGTACGTGTTTCACATCATTCATAAGTGAAGCCACCTAGACCTTAAGTTTTCAGTTTATTTAACTGATATAGGTCCACGCCTGTATTGATTCCTCTTGTCTCAGTTTTGCTAATTTGTGTTTTTCAAGGAGTCTCTCCACTTTATCTAAAATGTCCATTTTACTTTTTATTTTGTTTTGTATTGGTTTTTTTGGTACCAGGGATCAAACTTACAACCTTGCACCTGCCAGGCAGGAGCTTAGGCCACTGAGCTAAATCCCTGGCCCTATTTTTTGAGTCAGGGTCTCACTATGCAGTTCAAGCTGACCTTGAACTCACTGTAGCCCAGGTGGTCTCGAACTCACAAAAATCCTCTTGCCTCAGCCTCCCGAGTGCTGAGATTAAAGGCATTTTACTGTTATAAAGTTATTTATAACATTTTCTTATTAATGTCTCTAGAGTTTTAGTGATTTATTTTCATGTGTGTAACTGATATTGGTAATTTGAACTTTTATTTCATTAGTCCTCCTAGAAATTTATCAATGTTATTGCTTCTTTCAAGTAAATAACTTTTAGTTTCCTTGATTTTCCTATGTTTTGTTTACTATTCCATGCATTTCCACTCATTATTAATGCTTTCTTTTTATGTGCTTGGATATTAATCTGTTCTTCTTTTGTTTATTCTCTGGGTGATGCTTTAGACCAAGGAGTTGCAAACTCTTTTTCTGAAGTAGGGCAGATAATAAACATTTTAGATCTTACGGGCAGTGCAATCTCTGTCAGAATGCCCCCACTCCGCCACTGCTGTGTGGAGGCAGCTCTGTGCACCGCGGACTGAGTGAACAAGGCCCTGTGACAATAAAACTTTATTAACAAAAGTAGACAACGGGCAAGATTTGGCTTATCGGCTATCTAGTAAATTGATCCCTAGATAAAATTACTGGTTTTAACAAGTTCTTCATTTACAGTATACACAAATAATCTGTCCATGTTTAAGCAGCTTGCAGTGCAATATGTTCATTCTGTCATTCAGCTCAAAAGTTTTCTAATCTTGTGATTTTCTTCTTTGATCCGGGAGTTCCATAGAATCATAAGGCTAAATTCCTGGTTATTTAGAGGATTTCTAGGTAGCTTTCTTTTTTCAGTTGATTTCCAGGTTAATTTTTTGAAATCAAGAATATATTCCAGGGAAATTAAGCCCTTCAGAGTTTGAGAGTGGTTTCACAGTCCAACATGTTCTATTGTAATGAAATCACTATGGGTACTTAGGAGACCATGTTCAGTTACTGAATGTAGTGTTTCCTTATTAGACATACCTCTTTGCAGTTTTAGTCTTACCCGAGATAACTATTTATTATCTTTTTCCACAAATCTATATCACTTCATGTAAAATATAAAACCTTAGTTTTGTGGCTTCATTTATTTAATCCCTCATGTGTTATAAATATTGCTTATTTTACATTTAAATATAGATGATACAGATGATAGATGATAGATAGAACTAGATAACAGACAGTTAACATTGGTTCATGAATTTAATTCTTTTTACATTTCTGGTCACAAACCAAATTGGACAAAAAACAAATTGAAAATTTCCATAAGGTCAACACTGAACCTAATCATTGAATTTGGCTTGGTTCTCTTCCAATTCAGTTTGTGAACAGAATTGTGGAAAGAATTAAGTTTGTGAACCAAAAATTCTGTCTCTAATTCTCTAATTACTTTTGGGATAAATTAGGACAATTAGCAGAAATAATCAAATAATTTAATCAGTGAACAAGAAAGACTGAGATTATGTAATCCAAAGAAAATAAAGAACATAGGAAAAAAGAAAATATAAAAATAAGCAAAGCCTCAGAAACACATGTGAAACCATATGCATGAAAGGGAACAGGAAAAAAGATGAGCATGGAACAAATTAAAAAAGAACAATTGTTGAAAACTTCCTAACTTTCATAAAAAATAGCAATCTCTACATACAAGGAGTTCAACACACTCCATGTGGAATAAATGCAGAACTCCATAGCCACAAACAACAACAAAATGCTGAAGGAGAAAAATCTTGAAGGGGCCAAGAGAAAGATGACTCATCATATATAAGAAACCACAATAAAATTAATAACTGCTTTTGCATCTGAAATACTGGAGGCCAGAAGGGAACTGGATGACATATTCAAAGTGACAAAAATAAAAACTTCCAGACAAATATCCTATTTCTGGGAAAAAAATATGCTTCAGAAAGAAACACTAAATGCAGGTACTTCTAGGTAAACTACCCCTGAGAGAATTCATTGCTAGTAGACTTCCCTGTGACAAATGTTAAAGGAAGTCATTCGGGGTGAAAGCAAGTGACCCCGGAGAGTAGTTCCAATCCACACACCCAAGCCGCCTTGGTAAAAGTAACTACACAATCATAAAACACGGAACAACGCATTTCTCATCTCCTTGCTTAACTGACTTGGAAAGTAATTGCATTAAACATGAATGCATTTACATTGTTGCATCCATAACATATTTAAATGCAGTGTGTCTGAAAGAGACAGCAGGTCTTCAGCAGCCCTGGCCCACAATGACTGTGGCCCCACACCGGGGGCTCCTCCCTGGGCAGTTCGGGCCAGGTTCAAGTCCAGCCCACCACGGGAACTCACCTGCATTTACCTTGCTCCTAAGTGGTAGCGAGTGTCTTGGAGAGGCGTCCTTCCGGAGCTCTGCTTCCCCTCCTTGGGTGAAGGACGTGACAACATTCATGCGGCTCGGCCACTCCCCAGTCATAAAGTTATCTCCCTGTACATGAAGCGGGGGGTCCCTGTGAACTTCTCTGTGCCTAGAGCAGTGTGACTGCTGCTGGTTTAGAGGGGGCTATAGAGGCCTAACTATGGCACCCAGCCAGGCTGCGGGATGTTGGTTCCCAGTTGCCACAACCGCTCGAGATGGCCAAGCCCACCCTGTCTTGGGAGCATATTTATTTCCTTTTCTAAAGCTGAGCTTGGCAGAGTTCATCAGCCACACCGACTGTAGTTCAGACAACAGAGCCACTGGGAGCAGCTGTCCCTAGAGGGCAGGAGTGTGGCAAGCTGGGGGTGCTGCTCTGGGATGTAGTGGGTAGAGTGGGGGGACTCGGTGCCTAAGACATCTCAATTATGCTGGTGTTGTGTGCAACACATCCCAAGACCGTGAAGATGAGCCGGAATCGCTTGTACCTAAGTGACCTTTCCTGCCACTCTGATTTTACAAATAGACATGACTTCCCCAGGCTGGCAGGGGCACACTGGAATAAAGATTTTTCTTTTGTTGAAATTCAACTCTGAGCCAGGTGTGGTGGCCCAACCTGCAATCTCAGCATTCATGAGGCTGAGGCAGGAGACCAGCCTGGGCTACAAAGTCAGCTCAAGGTCAGACTGAACTGGATAGTGAGGCCCTGTCTCAAAAAGAAAGAAAAAGAGAAAAAAGAAAAGAAAAAGTAATAGAGAGAGAGAGGAAGAAGAAAGAGAAAGAGAGAGAGAGAGAAAGAAGAAAGAGAAAGAAAGAAAGAAAGAAAGAAAGAGAGAGAGAGAGAGAGAGAGAGAGAGAGAGAAAGAAAGAAGAAACAAAGAAACAAAGAAAGAAGAGAGAGAGAGGGA
Organism: Dasyprocta punctata; assembly: GCA_004363535.1. Classification (NCBI taxonomy): domain Eukaryota; kingdom Metazoa; phylum Chordata; class Mammalia; order Rodentia; family Dasyproctidae; genus Dasyprocta; species Dasyprocta punctata. The sequence goes on along the minus strand of RJWM01014571.1, from coordinate 24,556 downwards.
GAGATTCAACTCTGGAAGATTTTAGGACAAATGGACCATTCTTGGCCTCTCCAAGACCTGGGTCTCCCTGTCTCAGCTGCCTCGTGTGCCATGACGGTCTCCTCTCGGGAAGCTGGGGAAAGACCATGGCGAGATTTGGACTCTACATGATGTGTTCCCAGAGTAACGCTAGGGACTCAAGAGAAAGGTTATTTCTCTTACATTTTGTCTTTACACCTACATTGGTGATTCTCGTCTAATTCTCAAGATCTCAGACAGTAACCGTCAATGCTATGATATGGAGCCATAGCTGCCTCTACCCTGGACCTGCCGGCTTCTCGCTGTCTCCTTAGAATGTCTGTCTGAAGAAGTGATCGGTGCCTAGAGCCTACCAATTAATTATCTATCACCAGGAATCATCCAGTACGTTTTATTTCTTCATTTTTCAAAAACGTTAGGAAGTGCCTTTACAGATACGTTGAATATAACCATGGAACGTGTACAGTACGTCACACTGAAAGCCATGGGCAATATAATGTAGTAGTTACATTTCACAACCAAAAAGTATTTAAAAGCACAATGTTGTAACAGCATGCTCTGTTTATCAGACGTGGTGCTCGCTGGGGAACAAGAATCCACGTGAGAAAAGTGAACCGTGACGGACGACACCTTCTTTCCTTTCCCCCAAATTCTGAACAACATTTCCTTCCTACTAATTGCTGTCTTGAAGCCACTCAAAAGCGCACACCCAGCCGGTTGTGTGGGTTTGGCTGCTTGCTCTGCTCTGCCGCCCAGATCAGATCCCCCGGGGAGACGCGTCTGTGGCCGGGACCAAGAGCCGGGATGTGTGGAAACTGAGGCAACATCATGCTCCTTAGACGCATTGTAGTTTAGTGCATCGTGGACATCGCTGGTTGTAAAACACACACACAACAGCCCTGGAGATGGCAGATCTGCTGGGTAACAGTATGTGGCTGTGACGGTGTCCTGTGGTATTTTACGGGCTCTCCCCCATCCCTGGGTCGGATCCCTTCTCTGTTAATTTAGTTCTCTCCTCCCTGCTCCTGCCTGCCACAGCTTCGGCAGTGGCTTCAGTGCCCACTGATGTGTCAGAGGGGTTGGGCGGCGGGTTTGCTCCTGGAATACACCCTGAACATTATACCAATGCTAAAGTGAGGCTCAGAGGGAGGGCAGCAGCAGAGAGTCCCGGGACCTATGCCGAGAGGAAGTCCCTCGGTCCCTCCACCTGGCAGGCCTGGCCCCGGGACTGTGCAGGGACAGCTGTGATGGCAGCAGTACCCTCGTGTGCACAGATGCACCCTGGGGACACGCAGGAACAGATGAGAATCATGACACAGAGACGGAGGGGAGCTGGAGGCCTGTTCTTCTCATCGGCCTCCAAGGCGTGAGACACATGGGTCAAGCGGGACCCACACAGTGACTGGGACAGGAGACAGTGCCTCTCCTTGGAGGCCAGAATGTGCGCGTGTACGCGCAGTGCTGTGTTATTGCCTTTAGTGAGTCAGATTCCTGCAGAGGCGCTAACGACACAGCAGAAGACAACTTCAGCTCTACGCTCACAGCGGACACGGGAAGCGCTTCGTGACCTTTTAACCAAAGGGCGCGGAAACAGAACCGTCAGATAGAGAGTGACTTAGGCCACATGGGAGAGACAGGCAGCCGGCCTCCGTATCCACCTCACCGGCCACAGACTGACGGTGCTCAGAACAATCAAATCTGGACCAAACACACGGAGACTTTCTCCTTGTAATCACCCTCTAAACCGTAAAGTGGAATAACAATTTACAGGGCATTGACAATTATATTAGGTTTTATAAGTCATCCAGGGATGGTTTCATACACACAGGAGGGTATGTGTAGGTTACAAGCAAATATTATGCCGTTTTGTATAAGAGACTTGATAATCCTCAGGTTTTGGTAAACTTGGCGGGGGGCTGAAACCAAGTCCCCACGGATACTGGAGGATGATTACAGTGTTTCCAATGATAAAAAAATCAGCATTACACAGACCCAAATTCCAAGGCAGCATCCATCTCTCTGTTTGCAAAGTGCTTTATTTCAATGGGCAGTGTAGAGGTATAAAAAGGTCGTCTCTCTGTTTTGGCAGCATCCAAAGAGCTTTCAGTCCTTAACATAGAATTACAATGCTTCACCTGGACCGCTGACCCGGAGCAGCAATTCAAACCAAAGAAATTTTAAAGACATTTCACAGAACACACAGACTGTCCAGTGCTGTGAGTTGATAAACATTATTGCTTTCTTGAGCTGGGAAGATAATCTCCCTAATGGACTCGCATCATTATTTTCCATCTGGCAAATGACAGTGTCCTACTTGAGTCACAGAACAGTGCATCAGCACATCAGCCCAGGTGAGGCTGTGTCTGTACTTTTGCTCTTTCAGAAATTTCTGAAAGCGAACAACAGAAAACACTCTATAACCTGTTTAAATTGTACAAAGCCATAAAGGAACTAACAGGCATCAAGCATTTCAATGCCAAAAGAAAAAAACTGAAATGCAGGAGTTGCATTTTTCACTCATACACGAAACTCTAAACACAAAGCTTCGTTCTATTGCAAATCTCATTTCTGACTTCCCTTTTTCTCTCCTCTCTCTGAGATAGGTTTCACTAAACCATGTACCTACACACCAAGATCCGGGTCCTATGGCTTGGTGTTGTTTTCCAAGGAGAAAGAAGTCAAAAAATCTCTTAGTGGGAAGCACCCCAAAGTTCTGATGGAGTGGGGCTGCACACTGAGACAGCCTTTTGGTTCATTGGTTGATATTTTAAAAGTAAGAAGGCCTGTTACTCCACAGCCTCAATTTCCTCAGCCAGCCTCTACAGGCATCCGTAGGGCCTGGAGAAAGACTAGGTGTGGTGTAGACATTCTTAGGGCATGAGACGTCCTAACTCATCCTGAAAGTGAGGACTGACATTTGTCAAAATGCCACAGATAGTGCTGGCAGTGTCAAGAAAGCATTCACACCAACAAAACTTCCACAAAGACCTGGCCAGCACCAACACCCATTGCTCAGCAGTACCAGCTTCAAAGCACTACCTCCCCTGTCTACAGTTTTGTGTCTGTGTCTAGAGTTTGCCTGTCTGGGTCCATAGTACCCTTACCTCTTGACCCCATGCAAAGTCCCTGCCCACATACAGACACATCACCAAGGCACCGGCAAGGAAAGACCGAAAGGGCGACAGAGGTCAAAGGCTGCCACATGGTCGGTGCATTGGCACTGCACTGCAAGATGGAGCCCAGAGAGGCTGACACACACATGGGTCGACTTTCAGGAGACATCTGGCCTATCAGCAGAACCAACAGGTAGCTGTCAATACGGAAAATTTGCAACTTCAGGAGCCATTTTCTTTTGGTGTACATTTATTGCTGCATCGAGGATGCTAAAATCTTTGGCTGAAAAGAAAGGGGAAAATATACATATATATGTATGTATATAAACCAGTCATACAGATGCTGAAACTAAGCTAGAAATATGTGGATAAAATAATGAAACCAATCGAAGGATATTTAAATGTTTATTTTCATGTTAAAAACGATGAATTACCCTGTGGTTAGAATATACGTTTATACTGGAAAATGAAGTCACTTTATTTCTGAAAGATTTCCGGGGGTGGGGGAGAAAAATCCAAAAGTAATGAAGGGTAAGATCGAAGTGTTCTGGCAAATTCCACCAACAATCCCAACACGAGCCATGGACCGTCCAGGATGGAACTCCCAGGTTCACGATGCCAGATTTCAATGTTTCTCCCATCATCCGTTTAGATATTTTTTGAGTTGGCTGTCTGTACATTTAAAAGCTACAGTTTTGCATGCTTTTATGTTAAAGGGTATTTGTTCCGATACAACTCTCAGAGTTTCAGTATACTGCCTATATTACATACAAAAATAGCTGCTACCCATATTTCGGCGTTCACTTTTCCCACTCTGTCCATTTACAAAACAGGTGATCGGAATTACATCACACATGTACCATGTTTATTGGAGGAAGGATTCCTACGTTTATAAAACATCCATGGTGTCATTTACAGAGAATAGAACAGAGAATTGAGACCACTTTTCAGGGGATTAGAGCAGAATCCCCGATAGTGTCAATGACACATAGGATTCAGATGAAACTACCCTCTGTGGTCATTGTCGCTGGACTATAAGTAATTCTTCACTGAGTAACACAATGTTTACTGTGTTTTCAACATCCCAACACTGGAGAGACCCCTGTCTTAAAAAAAGGAAGCAAGACTGTTGATCAAAATGTACAAAGATGGGCTTTCCTAAAACTTAAAATTAGCGAGGTACAAATTAGTCTAGAGATACGGCAGTGGACAGAAATCAATCCACATGTTCACTCCCTCCATGTTTACAGATAGAAATTCCCTGCTGAGATATCAAGGATTATTATAGTCTGGGACTTTATTACCCTGGCCAGTGTGCAACAGAAACACTTAGGAAGTCGCTTATTCTTTCTCTCGCACACATTGAGTATTCTGCAGTGTGACAGATGTTCTTGCAAAGAAAACTGCTATTGTCTTTTTTTTCATGCTCTCAAATATAACACATCTGTCTGCTTAAAGGCCAGTTCTGTGGTGTGGCAGCTGCTTCTCCATCCCTGGCCCCAAAAGCAGTGCATCTGGACCCTGGAGATAGTGACTACACACCTTCAACTGCTCCAGGTCGCACGATCAGCATCTTGTATCTCAACCTCCCTCCATGTGACCGCAGGGTTCCCCGCCGGGTGTCCCCCTTGGAAAGGTTTCCTTTGTCCTTCCTCTGAGCACGCCATTCTTGTGGGAAAGGAAGGGACTCAACAGCCCCTGTTTGGTTCTGGTTATTTATTGAGACCCGTAATTTGGATACCTCCACCACACAAACCTAGAGAATCCAGGCAAACCACACGCCCTCTGGGAAACAGGATTTCCAGCCTTCTTACAGTCTTCTATTTTAGTTTAGATAGCTATGAGTATAGTGCTTAATAACTGTAACTGACTAGCTAGAAAGCAAGGTGATATAAGCCATGGTTTATGACCGCAAGCAATACTTACAGAACGAAATGCCTCTGAATAACGTTCATGCCAAACTGAGGACAATAACGGCCACACCTGATTCTCACTCAACCCCTCTGACTCCTCAGGACTCCCGTGCACACACGTGTATGAGCATCTGTAAACATGTGAATCTCGTATGACGAAAGGGGCCCCCACGACCTTCCACTGGACTCTTATTTTGAACTGAGCTCTAACACACACACAGATACAGAAGCTGATCTGAGGACGTCTTCAGGACCACGGCCAGCTCCCAGCTCCTGGAGGGGCCCCTACCTTTGCTCCTTGACTCCACCCCGTCAGACTTCCCTCTCATGGGAAAGGCTCCAATGTGCATGTTCCTTAATGTTACCCCACACAGAAATGGCAATTTCCTTCTAAACTGCACCACCGCCCAAAGTCTCCCTGTGCCTGTGGGACAAAGCCAGCTGTGAGCGTGAGACTCCCCTCAGGTGAGGCTCCTCACTTTGGGGAATGAGCCCCCACGATCTCCTTAGTGTTGAAGACCCAGTGGGAAACCGTATGAGAATGCCTAGTAAGAAGAACTGGACTTATCTGGAATGCAATATGTCAATTAGTGCATGAGCTCTTCTTCTGCCAGTCTTGGGGCCACCTCCTCGGCAGTCTCTTTGAAAGCTGCTGGCTAACTGGGGGGCTCATCCTAAGAGTTGCCACACATCTGTTTGCAAACTCCTGGGCCACTAATGCCTGGATACCCTGGCTTCATTCTCCAGTCAAACCAAAGTTTGTCAGAACCCCGCCAGCTTTGGTCCCTAAGTCCCACTTTAAGCACTTACAGAATCAACAGAGCACCAGCCTCCTCCGGAGGTCAGGCCGAGGACCCCTGCAGAGCCAGCCATGCTGCAAACATAGTTTTTGCAAGACGCGGGACAGACTTTCCGTCTGCCACGTCATGGCTCAAAGAAGTAGGCTGTCATGTTCCCACCCATGGGTATCTAAGATAAGAGAAAATCAAACGAGACCAGCTCTCTTCTGCAAAGCTTGGTCACCCAAATTTTGGAGCCAGGGAACTGACGTAGGTGACCTCCAGCATGTCCTTCTCACTTCCGGCCCATTTTTCACAGGTGCAAGTGGCGTGGTAAACTCCTAACAGGGCATGCCAGTTTGCTTCCTTCCACCCATGCCATCTTAACAAATAAAACTTGTATTTTGCTTATTTGAAAATCTTGCTCTGCCTGAGACCATGCACAATGCTTTTCAACAAATTTTTATGTTAAGATTCTGCAGGAATTTTTTTTTAATTCTCTGCCCACTTTGATTTGTTCATAGGGCCAGCTTCTTAGGCCGTGGCATAATCATCTATTTTTATGAATTCGGGGAGGGAACCTGCTACTCTTCGCCACCAATGTGTATCTGCAAAAGTTTAATTCTATGAGGGTCGTAATTGAGATTTGTTTTTCTTGGCCATTGTATGCATGAATTTCTATATATTTCTAACTTTAAACACCATTAAGACATTTTTTTGTTCCAGTAAAATGGAAAGTTCAGTCTGAAGCTATTTCCTAGGCAATTTCCTTTCTGTGAAGGATCAATTCCACTTTTAGATGTCAGCCTGGATAATACATTGTGTTGACCACAAAGAATACAGCTATAAATACGGCTATGTTGGGGTCTTTCCATCCTGAGAAATGCACTCCAGGAGCTCCCCAGAATTTCCAACAAGCAGATGACAAAAACAAATGTTTGTGATTCACAACTTTTCTCCAAATATTTTAAGCTCCATGTACAAAACTATGAAAAAATGGCCCTCCCTGACTGGCTAGGAACCTTTTAAGTAAAACCCCATCCCAGTCTCATTTGGGAAAGCTGAACAACAAAAAAGGAGAAAAAACAGAGTGAGAGTGTACTTCTCAGACACTGCCGCTCAACAGTGCAGAGAGCTGGGCGAACCTGATACCCACCAGGAAGTGACAGGACAAGGCGGCCCCAGGGAGTGAGCCACGCATGTAACGCAAACGGATGTCAAAGCAAAGACTGAAGTGTCTCCGCGTCACATTTCACAAAACATCCAGAGGACAAAGGAACAGGTGCGGGTGCAAATGTATATAAAAAATAATGAGCAGCGCTCCTAACAAACAAGGAAGCTACATTCAGTCATCTCTCACATATGTCTAAACTCAGGCCAAGGTCTCTGAGTGTCCACTGTGCTTTAAAAGGTCTAAGAATAGAAAAATCACCACCCAAATCCTTCCTAATCACTCCCCGCCGGCCACTGGCCACGAGATGACTAATGATGTCTGTGGGGTCGGGTTTATTAGACTTGCACCGAGCTTGGACCAGGCAGGAGATAGACTGTTGTCTTAGAATTTCTCCAGGCCCTAGGTGTAGCTGTTTGAGAGGCATTTCCTGGTTAAAACCCAGTGGCCGTAGCTCTCCGGGCCTCTGAAGCCTGCTTAGGTAGAGAGATCCCACCAGACGTCCACTAAGTAAACTGGGTTAAGTCATCTCTATTGCTGATCAGATTCACTGCTCCACTATCCCAAAAACAGAAGGCATAAAGGTGAATACAAACATAAAAAAGGAGCTCACATCTGGTCCTGCAGTCTTTCCATATAGTCTCTAAAGTCCTGCGAGTCCCCCAGCCCCATATCCTGGCAGACCCACTTGATGTTGTCATCGCTGTCGAACAGGACGGAGTTGGTGTAGGGGCCGCCGTCCTCGGCCAGGATGGTGGTGTAGGAGGTGAACTTGACTCGCTTCCTCTTTGGGCCCGAAGAACTTACGGGTTCGTTTTTCATCTCCTTCTCGTAGACATAGTCCGAAGGTCTGAGCAGCTGGCTGTGGAAGGTCTTCTGGGCACCGCCGTTCAGCAGGAAGTTCCTCTCCTCGAACTGCAGCCCTCTGTCCAGCGCGGTCGTGCACTCCTCGGAGGGCAGCGTCACGTCCACCGGGTTCTCCAAGAGCTCCACCTCGTTCCCCAGCCAGACCCAGTCGTGCGAGTGGGGGATGTTGCCTTGCTCGCTCACCGCGAACCTTTTGTGTCTGTATTTCCAAGCAAACGCCACACAGTTGATGAGGAAGACCAGGATGGCCAGGCAGAAGACGCACAGCAGGGCGTACATGCCGATCTCCAGGTCGGTGAGGCCCCTGGAGGTCATCGCAAGGTCACTGGGGTTATTGGGTTCCGGTGACTTCCCTTGAGTGGGGAAGCTTGTGAAGGCGTCGGCACCGGCACTTTTGAGCACCTTCCCGTCCCTTCCACCCACAGGAGCCTGCAGGGTTGGACTGTGGTTGGTCCTTTCCTCCTGGCCAACAGATGCGCCATGCCGGAACCACTCCTGCACGGCTCGCTCCTGGTTTCCTTCGCGCTCCAGGGAATTACTGAGATGGTCTTTGTACTCCCGGTTTAAGCCCACGATATCATTGCTGCCTCCTTGGTGCCCGTCGACACTTGGCTCAAACTTGACCTTGACGTTTCCCTTACCCACGGCGAGAACGCTCTTCCTCTTGGTCTTCTGACAAGGCTCACTGATCATCATCTCTAACTTAATCAGGGGCCCTTGTCCTTCCCCCTCTGCAACCACCACAGGCCATCGGGACTGAAGGCTTGGCTGGACGGACACCACCATTTCATCCAGCGAGGACACGGTTATGGAAAAATCCTTGGGGTCGTAAATGTCTAAAGGCGTCACCGAACCATCACTGAACAAAAGCCAAGAACTGACGATGGCTTCCTAAGGCAAACGAAACCAAAGCACACTGTTACAATCTGGCTCCTTCAAACTTATAAACAGATATGATTTCCTATATCAATTATTTAAACATACAGAGAAAAACAAACTACGCCTTCTAATCTTGAATGGTCCCCGTTATCCCTTGAGCTGGCATCAATAAGAGTACTGGAGCCTAGCCAGGCGTGGTGGCGCACGCCTTTAATCCCAGCACTCGGGAGACTGAGGTAGGAGGAGCATTGTGAGTTCGAGGCCAGCCTGGGCTACAACTCGAGTGCAAGGCCGGCCTGGGTTATATAGTGCGACCCTGCCTCAAAAAACCAGGGCCAGGAGTTTGGCTCAGTGGCTTAAGCACCTGCCCTGGCAGGTGTGAGGTTGTGAGTTCGATCCCCGGTGCCACAAAAAAAATTAATTAATTAATTAAAAAAAAAAAAAAGAGTACTGGAGCCCAAATGGTACAAGGGAAAAATTACACCCTTTAATGAGTGCACTAAAGTGTGAATTTATTTATTGCATGCCATATCACAGAGTTTGACTTTGACCTTTCTGAAAACACTTAGAAAGATCAGGAAATTTATCTGAATCAACTTTTCAGGTGCAACTGATCAGGTTGCTGCTCAGGATAACACGTTCTTTACCAGGAAGCAAAACACGACTGCTTGGAAGTTCTGGGTCAGGGATGTACTACGAAGCCGCTGGCTGACCAGCCCTGGGCACCTGTGTCTTTATAAATGATTTGAAAAATTGTCAACATGGAGGGGAGTTGTAAAGGCCACAATAACTGCAATAAACAATAGCAAGGCGAGGCCTGTTAGCCATGCCGGTTCACGAAGCTGAAATGGAATTTCTAAGCATCAGAAATCGCCTGTTTCCTTGGCAAAGGCGAACGCATGGTCTTTGGTTCACAGTCCAGCGGCAGGCTGTGTCTAGCACGCAGTGGCCACTGGGAAGCAAATGGCAAAGGAGACCGGACCCCAGGCTCTGAACGTTTTTCTCAGAGACAGGGAGGCTGAACAGGCAGGAGGCAGGGCTCGGAGAGTCAGCAGAGCTGCTGAGTGCCTTCCTGGCCAGCTCTGCTGGACGGCCTCACCGAGAAAGGTGGTGACTTCACTGGCCGGGGCCCAGGGCCCCTGGGGGTCTCACCTGCTGTGGGGCCTGGAGGACGTCCTGTGCAGCCGCGGTGGCGACGATGGCCCTCTTGTCCGCTCTGTGAGGCTGCAGGGAAAGAGACAGGCCAGCCACCAGCTGCACACCCAGCTCGGTGATGGTGACCCGGTCATCCAGGACGATCACTGTCTTCTCGGCCAGGATGGAGTCCGAGAGCGGCGAGAGGACCTGAGAAGGAGCAGCGAAAGCTCAGCCTCGGGCCCGCACCACCGAGCTCCTGCGCTGCGGGGCCTCTGAACGACCCTCCTGCGGCTGTGCAGGCACCGTATGTAGAATGGTCACCCAAAAAGATGCCCTGCGCTCGTCCCTGCGTCTGCAACATGAGAAGAGAGCAGCCTCCCACACGCTATGTCCTAGGCACAGCTGGCCCCAAAAAAGCTGACCGCTTTGACTTGCACTGCTGGGCTGGAAGTAATCGAAAGCGCCCTTAAAAGCGGAGAACTTTGCCCTGGCCGAGGGCAGCAGGAGGAGTCAGAGAGGCCGGAGTGTGGGAGGGACTCGGTCCCATTGCTGACGTTGGAGGCCATGAGAGAAGCATGTCGTGACCTCTTTGAGCACAGTGACCCCCAGGACAACAGCAAGGAGTCAGGGACCTCAGTGCTACAAATGTCAGGAGCAAGAACTTGCATCAGTTTGGAAGCCAGGTGAGGGCCTTGTCCAGGCAACTCCGCGAACTCAGCCTGGGGCGCCCGGAGCATAGGACCCCGCTGCCCAGCCCGGGCCTCCTGACTTACACAACAATGGCTTCGTAAGTCAGTGCTGCTGTAAGACGCTAACTGTGGTAATCTGCTACCCAGAAAGAGGAAACATACATAGGACATGGCGGCATGTTTAACCTCACTTTGCCGACACCTACAATATGAACAAAGAAGCAGTAGCATTATAAGCCTGTATTAAAAAAACATACTACTGCGTCAGGTTCCTGCCTAGAATCAGCTAGAAATTGTTTTACTCTAAGACAGAGGGCTTATAACCATGGATTCTTTATTCAGAGGCAGTACATGCTTGTGAAAATCTTTGTCTACTGCTGAAATACCGCTAACGAATCAACTTCAAGTGCAATCAGTAGGAGTGTAGCTAAATGGTTACTTCAACGCTGTGGGGAAAATCGGCTTTCAGAGGTCTGACTCCCGTCTATTGGCAGTCTACTGTATAAAAGTAAAGTAGCAGGGGCTAGAATGAGAGAGTGGCAAGTTCCAGACCCCGTGGGCAACTTAGTAAGACCTGTCTCAAAAGAAGATTTCAGAAAGGGCGGACGATGTTGCTCGGGCGTATAGCACTAGCTTTGCAGGAGTTCAATCCCGCCAAAAAGAACAGGCTTTAAGAAGTACAAAGTTACACTGAGGAAAAGATTCTATACTATTTGTTTTCTTTAGCTTTCTCTGGCAAAAGAGATTCAGTAATCTTCTCAACTCTAAAATGCCAAAAAATAATCTCTTCACGTAATACTCTGCTGCCTCTCGTGCTTCTCTGACACACACAGCCCTGATCTGAGCACACCAACACACACACACACACACCCCCAATCTGGGCAGGGGCGCGTCCCTGGGTGACCACAGTCACCTGGCTCTCATCAGTGCGGGCCGGAGCCGGACCGAGTGACCAAACAGGAACAGCCGTACCTGGACGGTGGTTATTCCCGGCTCCCGGCCGGCCAGCGTCCTGCCGCCCTGTAACTCCGCGATCTTCGGCTCCTCCACCTTCATGAACTCGGTGACCAGGTCGGTGATGTCAAACTGCCAGTCGGGGCCCAGCATGTAGGTGGGCTGGCCCGCATCAGGCACCTCAGCCACGAACTGCGTGAGGACGCGCACCAGGGCATGCTGGTACTGCAGGGAGCAGCCCCGGCCCTTCCTCTCCTCGTCGTCCTCATCCTCGCTCTCCCGGGTCGGCCTGGGGCACAGAGACCAAGGCAGGGTGAACCCGGGCCCTGCTGTTCGGGTTCCCCGTGCAGAAACACCGGGAGACGTGGCCTGAGCCAGAGCGGCTGCCTGGGCTCTGGGTTCCCCGTCTCCCCTGCGCCTTTCCATGCGGGTGGGCGGAAAGGCCTCGGGAAGCAGAGTCGAGCCCTGGGACAGTCTCGGGGCCCCAGCGCCCACCTCCCCCGGCTGAGGCCTCACAGCTCCACAGGGGCGGCCTCCTCTGAGCCTGCAGCCCTAAAAGCACCAAAGCGCCCTCTTCTGCCACAGCCCAGGCCCAACCAAACCCAGGTGCTGGCTGCAAGGCACCCCGTTCCTGCTAAAATACCTCAAACCTGTCTCTCTGTGGCCCGGCCTGGCTTCTCCTCCCTCCCTCAGGGTCCCAGGGCATCCTCATCTCCAGCGTGTGTTCTGCGATCCCCACCTGTCCACACCCCACCCCACCCTGAGCAGTCTTCTCTGGCACTGTAATTCCAGAACCTTCCCTGCAGGAAGAACCCATCTTGCCTCCCTTTAAACAATGACTTTGCTCAATGGCTGCTGCGAAGTTGGTGCCACCAGTGGACAAGGATTGGATCACAGCATGAAGGGGCAAGGACCTGTGGGTACTGAGGCAGACCTACTGTGGGCTGGGGCTCTCTGTAACCATGACAACCAAATCTCCAGAGCCACACACACTTCTCTCGTTCCACCCTCACAGAACACCAGAGACTGAGGTAGAATTTTGACCCTAATCTTGCTAATGAAGAAAGAGACAACTCAGAGGACAGACTACGATCTGCAAAGGCAGCGTTACGGTTTATATATCAAGTGTTGCTCACACACTCACAGACAGGGCTGTGGGGAGGCGACTGGATCATGAGTGTGTGATACTTATCAGCGAATGAGTCTACTAATGAGTTTACAGCTGGTTGTGGTACTGGGAGGTGGATCTTGGTGGGCAGAGATGGATCATCATGGATATGGCCTGGAAAGTCTCTCTCTCCCTCCTCCTCCCTTGATCCCTCACTGCTCCCTGCAGCCCTGCCATGGACTGTTTCTCCTCCACCATGTCTCTCAGCCATGCCGCCTTGCCTTGGAAAGAGCTGACTATGGACCGACACCTCTACAAACTGTAACCCAAAACAACTCACCCTTTAACTTGTGGGTGTCGGGTATTTTGTCCCTGTGATAAGAAAGTAATTAAGACAGGCAGGATGGATCTCTGCCAAGCAGGCTGCCCCCTGGATGTGCGCTCACTAATACCAAGGTCCACAGTGGCTATGTGACCCCGACAACTGCTACTGTGGATGTCTATCTGGCTTCACATGCTTTCTGAAACCCACCTTCCTTCCCGTATTCCATTCCACCTCCCTTTTGGAGCAGAAATTCATACAGAAACTTCTCACCAGCACTGTAACAAAGCGATCTGTTTCCAAGGAGCAAATGTCTTTATGGGTAAGACAGATCACCTTAGGTGGCAAAGGAGACAGCATTAAAAAAAAACACTGCATGACATACTGGAAAGCCATTCCTTTTCATTTTTCAGGCTTTCAGCATACATCACAGCGACCATCTCTGTTAAGACGGCGGAGTTTCCTGACACTTGAGAGTCTCCATTAGTTAATAAAGATGAACACACAGACAACAGTGTCTCCTCAGAATTTAATAACATTGTCTTATTGTCTTTATGTTAATTTTAGACTAAGTTTATCTTATAATAAACACTACTACACGTGCATTTGTAGTACTGTGAAGTTCCCTTTAATTAAGTGGGGAAAATTGAAAGAACATTATAAAGCATATTTAATGTTTCATTTAAAAGTGGCCACTTCATAAAAGTTGCCTGTGAATCTGGGAAATTTTAGTACCGTATTATCGAAACAAAACAATTCTGTTAATTTAGGACAGACTCTGGCCAGTGTGTTTTTTAAGTTTTAATTTTAAAATAATTGCAAATTCACTGAAAGTAAAAAAATAAAAAAATGGGGGGAATAAAAAGTACAGGGAGATCCACTATACTCAATGTCCGCATCTCTGTAACTCCCAGACTGTATCAGCCCAGTGGGAAATCAGCGCCGGTATACAGAGCACTTTCCAATTTCACCAATTTTACAAGCGACTGTGTGTGCAAGCGAGCACACAATTTCACACCCATACACGCACAGCTTATGTGGCCCAGTACAGCAAGGTTTCGCCACCTCACATGTAGACACATTAGCTCAACTTAGGTTCCTGTGTGCCCCCCAATTTTAAAAAAAAACATAATTAAGGAATTCCCCTATATACTTCAACATCACATTAGGTGATGTTACAATTTTTGCTTCAGCATCCAAATATGATTTAAGAAATTCTTCAGGAAGCACCTGATGGAAGGACGAATGCAGCAGCGATCCGACCTCTTTAACACTATTTTCACCCATCCTACACGAGTCTTTCCTTTCTGAAGTTGGCAGGTCTTTTTTGGTTATCACTTTCTCTGTAAGGAAAAGCTCCATTAGCCACCCTTCAAGGGCGGACCGCCTGGAAATGAATTCCCTTAGGTTTGTCTGCAGACATGAACGTCTTTCTTTCTCCTTTATTCTAGAAGAATACTTCTGCCAGACCTAGATTCGAGGCTGACAGTTCTTTTCTCTCAGCACTTGAACAATTCACTCCATCCTTCTGGCCTCATGGGTTCACCCTCCTTCCAATTCCTATATGTGATGGTTTGGATCTAAAATGGCCCAAGAAAGTAAGTATATGAAAAAATGTTCAATATCACTGGTCATTCGAGAGATGCAAATTAAAATAACACTGACATTCTGTCTCACTCCAGAAAGAATGGCTATCATTGAGAAATCAACCAGTAACAAATGCTGGTGGTGCTGTGGGGAAAAAGGAATCCTTCTCCACTGTTGGTGGGAGTGTAGACTGGTGCAACCACTGTGGAAGTCAGTGTGGAGATTTCTCAGAAAACTAAAACTAGAGGTTCAACCCAGGTATTACCCTTCTGAGTATCTTCCTGAAATAATTAAAAGCATCATTCCAGTGATATATGTACACCCATGTTTATAGCAGCACAATTTGTTGTAGCTAATCTTAGAAACAACCCAAATGCCCATCAATCGATGAATGGATAAAGAAGATGTGGGTTTTCTTTTTAACACAATGGAGTACTACTTTGCCATAAAGAAGGATAAGCTTGAGACATTTATAGCTAAATGGATGTATCTTGAGACCATATTCTTCAGTGAAACAAATCAGACAAACATGTTTAAATATTGCACTGTTTCCCAGCATTGTTATTAGAAAATGAAAGGGTAAATAAGTACCAAAATGTACAATAGATATTGGAAATAGAAAATATTCAAATGGCAAAGGGAACTAGGGAGGAAGGAGGAGGAAAGTAGGGAAAGGAAGAGAAAAGAAGAGAACAGAAGAAAATAAACGGAAGCAAAACCTGTATCTAAGGGGAAGAGATACTGAAGGGAGGGGAGGGGACTGAGGAAAAAAAAGAAAAATCAAGATATACTATGTTCAAGTACAAAGTCCCTAGGATGAATGTGATCATTATGTATATCTAAAATGTACCAACAAAATTAATTTTTAAAAATAAATCAAATAAAGTGGACCCCTACGCCTCAAGCATTTGGAAGGTGATTGGGTTATAGGTGTGCTAGACCTGACTCGTTGCTAGGACAGGGTCTGCCTGAAGCAGTGGGTCACCAGGGGTGAAGACCTGGAAATATCCGTCGCCCTCCCCTCCTCCCTTCTCTGTCTGCTTCCTGCTGACCTCCATGATGTGAGCAGTGTTCCTCCGCCGGGCCCTCCTGTCGTGCTGTCTCTGCCCAAGAGCCAGCTGACCTTGGACTTAAAACCGTCAGCTAAAATAAATCCCTCTCCCTTTAGACTGTGGCTGTCAGGTATTTTTTCCCAGCAATGAGACAGTGACTAAGACACTAACCCCTCTTCACTCTGGATGTCTGGAAGATTCTTCCTTTGTCTTTAAATTTCAGAAGCTTAATTACGATGTCGCTTGTTTGGATTTATCACTTTTATCATCTCTCCAGCTTTCCGAATCTGCAAATTTATATCTTTTACCAAATTTGGGGTGCTTTCAGCCATTATTTCCTCAAATACTCCTCCAGCTTTACACTCTTTCTCCTCTCCTTCTTGGGTTCTAGTTATAGGAATCTTAGGTCTTTATTATTGTCCCCAAAGTCCCTGGTGCTCGGTTCATTTTCCCCACCCTATTTTCAGTCTGCATATTCGGTAAATCCTATTAGCTACCCCCAACTTCACTGCTTTTCTCTTGTGTCATCCACACTGTTTCGTGTCCATTCATGGAGGGGGTTTTCCCCAGCTGCTCATACTTCATATCCTGTTCTTTTTTATAAATTGTATTTCCTTGTTGAGAGCTTCTACTTTGCCATTGATTCCCAGCTATTTGTAATTGCTGACGGAAAGCCTTTTACTTTCTTGGTGATTATCAATTCTGTTCTCCACCGTTTGGATACTATGACAGAAACCCCTGGGTCCCACCAAAATCATTTTAGTTTAATCCGTTCGGTGTCAGTGTACAAGCCCTGGTCCACTTTTGTAGACTGAAGATCTACTGAGCATTTGGGCTCAGAGCCCGGCAGGGCTGTTCTGGTCAGCTTCACTCCCCTGACACAGGATACACACACACATGCACACGCACATGCACACACACACATGGTACTCCATCCTTAGTGGTTTTTTGCCCAAAGGATTTCAAGGCCCTCTCTGCATGGGGTAGAAGGTGGCAGACGCCTGGGCACCACTGTGGCACCAGCTCTGCGCCCAGGGAGAGATCTGAGAGCTCTATGCTTGGCCTCTGCGGCACAGCCCACTCTGTCGGCACCGAGCCTCAGGTTCTCCACATCGAGGGGCGCTGAGAACCCCAACACCCTCCTGTCCTCGTTCCTTCTTGCTTGTCCGTCCCTCCACCTACCTCTCCTCTTGCACTTTTCTGTAAGCAGCAAGAGGGGTCTGTGGCAGCCTGGACACCTCCGGGCCACGGCAGGCCTCGCCTGCTCTCTGCGCCACGGCAGGACACACAGCTGAGCCGCTTCTGCTCCCTAACAAGGACCCCTGCAGCTCGCTTCCCACTGAACCCTCCCTGGCAGACCCCAGCTTTTCACGGTGATTTCAGTTTTCTGTAATGAGACTGAGGGTTTCTCTCCGGTGCTCCTGACGCCACTTGGGGGGCAGTTTCCCACCCGTTTCTGCTAACGGTCTGCTCCTGGCAAATGGGCCTTTCCCGTCACGTTCCTCAACAGAGTCCCCCATCTGCCCACGCCTGACTCCCGGGACACGGCACGCTCACCCTGAGAGTGGGGTGTCGCAGCTGCACCCCACCTCAAGGTACCAGTATCTATGTCACTTTCTCCACTGGGGCGAAATGAACCATCACAAGTTTCCAAGTTGAAGACAACACCTAGGTATTTGCCAACTCATCTCAGGGTCAGCAGTGCTCAACCAAGCCCTGCCCAGGACACCCGAGGCTCAGAGCAGGGCGGCAGCCTGGCTGCACCTGCCCTGCAGGCGCCCTTTCGGGAGCAGTCAGGCCACGGCAGGCTGTGTGGCTCCTGCAGGGGAAGGACTGAGGGCTCTGTTTCCCGACTGGGGGTCACGCTGAGCCTGCTCCCAGCTCCTAAAGATGTCACCTACTTTCTTCTGCACGTGGCTCAACCCATCGTCAAAGCCGGCAGCATCCTAACTGTTCTAACCCTCAACTCCAACCTCCCCAGATGCAGCCTGTGAGAGAGACTGATCTACTTGGGAAGGGTTCGCCTGACGGGGCTGCTCCATCCAGATCACGTCCGTAGCTCAGGACTGACTGGTTGGCTGCGCTTACGTCTGCGAAGGCCCCTCAGCACCCTGCCAGGCTGGTGTGCGACTGGCTAAGCAGGAGATGGGAACCTCGGGGCCAGCTTGGGGATTCTGCCGACTGCGGGATGCAGTCTGTCACTGACTTCTTGGGACAACTCCTCAGTAATAGCGTCATTGCAGATCTGCAGATGAAGCAACCAAGGAACGGACAGGGTAAGTGACAAAGTCACACCGGAAGCCGGAAGACAAAGGCTTCAGCTCGGGCGGCCTTATTCCAGCGCTTCCTGCCTCGGCTGTGGTGCTGGCCCTGTAAGGGCAGTCAACGCTGACAAGCAGGGCACCGGAGCAGCAGCCACACGGGGATGAACGGTGGGACCCGGGGGCAGGAACAGCCGCCTCCTAAGTGCCAGGCCCTGTGCTCAGCGCTTCTCACATTATCACGTCATCTTAATGCATCCTCGGGACCCCTCTAGGAGGAGTTTAGTGTTAGGATCTCAGGCAGACTTTCCCCATCCTCGTCCACTCATGGCAGTGTGTTAACAAGTACTCGGGGGTAACTGCGGGAGCCCCAACCATGGACCCTCGTGAGCCACCGTGGGCGCAGCTCCCTCTGGGCCCCTCCCTGCTCCTCACCTTCTGTTGGAGGCCACGGGGATCCTCCAGCCCTTGATCTGGCTCAGCTCCGTGTCAGAGATTTCAATCTGCAGCGGGAGCCGAGGTGCCCACACGGTGACCTCCACCTGCGAGGTGAAGTGCTGGTGGGTGAAGTTCACGATCGTGTCCACCTTGCTCTTCATCTCCTTCCCGTTCACAAAAATGGAGTCGCAGTTGTCAGAGACCTTTGGGGGAAGAGAGAGAGCCCTGAGATGCATCGGCAGGAGAGGCCCAAGGAGAACCCAGGCCCGCCGCAGCTCCCGGACCCCGCTGTGCTGATGGATCGGACACCTGGGCTGCTCGGGCACACGGCGCGTACAAGAGGGAATCTGTTGGCACTAATTAGTGCCAGACACCGATAAACAGACTCAGGAAAACCGTTTTGTGTCAGCCGGTGCTGACAAGTAAAACCATAAACACCATCCAGTGGAGCTGCGTAACCTCCGCTGCTGTGTGCAAGCCCTTTTATTCTTCATCTTACCTTTTTTGCTGCACTCAAACCACCACCAATCAAACCCCGGGTGAGTCTCACTTCACTCCTTCACCACATTTTAAGATACCTAAGATGTTCCTGTGTTACTAAAAACAATAGCTTATTCAACTCATAAAGGGAATCTTCTGGGGGAAAAAAATCAGGAGTGATTCGTGCCAGATGAAAATTCTGGAAGGTAAAGTACTCGTGAGATGCACTGGAAACTCGGGTGCAGTTATTTTTGCCCTGCTCCACCATAATTCTGTAGAATGCAGCTAAGGATGCAGCATGACATCGCCGTCTTTGACTCAGCCCCTGGAGGCACCATCTTTACTTCAATCGCTCACGGGTGAGGGTTCCACAGTTTAAGCCCCGATTTCACACCACGTGATCTGGATAAGTGAAGAAATGGGTGCTGGCTTTCTCTCCTGGACCACCAGGAAAGGGGGCTTCATCGCGTGAGAGCAGGGGAAGGGAACAGCAAGGACCACGAGCGGGAGACTCAAAATAAACCATCGATCCACAACAGAAGCAGTCAACTCCGTGGGGCGCAGGACCTCACGATGCAGATGAAGAAACTGGGGCCAGCCCTGTGACACACCCGGCTCAAGGCCAGGGACTCTCAGGGACACGGGGTCAGGGTGGGCTCCAGCCCTCAACAGCAACGCCACCACTCAGGCAGCTCTGCAAATCAGGACCCAGGGCTAATCCTCGACGCTGCCCTCCGAACCCCAGACACGGCCTCGCTGTGCGTTTCTCATCACCCCGTGAACAACACCAGCGCAAGGTCAGAAATGCCAACTTCCAGAGGGAAAACCTCCAGGCCACTTAGGACGAACTGTCACCTCCCCTGGACCCCACCACAATGGCCCCAAATCACCATCTGTATCTATGGCCCCTATATTTTCTTCTAGTAGTTTTGGAGTTTCAGGTTTTATATTTGGGCAGGTTTTTTTTCCTTTTCTTTTCATCCGTTTTGAGTTTATTTTTGTAGAGGCTGTGAGATGGGGTCAGATTTGGACCTTCATCATGGGAATATCCAGTTTTCCCAGCTGCTATGGCTTCTCCACTGTGTTTCCAGAGCATTCACTGAGAATCTGTTGGCCATAAATGCGTGGGGTTCTGAGCACTTTAATATAAAGTCTGTGTGTCTGTTTTCTAAAAATCAAAAAACTCAAATGGCCAACAAATTCATGAAACAGCACTCAACTGCATTAACCATCAGGGAAACGGGAGTCAAAACAATGAGACATGATTTCACCCCTGTTAGAATGGCTATTATCAAAAAGGGGGAGAACTGCTGGCAAGGACGTAAGAAAAAGAGGGACTTCCCACACACAGCTGACGGGAACACAGATCGCCAAGGCCGTTATGGAGGGCGGCGTGGAGACGTAGCCTGTGACCCAGCCATTCACCCTGGGTACACAGCCAGAGGAAACGACACCAGCACACAGAAGAGCTGGCAATACACCCATTGACAGCAGCACTGCCCACAAGAGCCAAGAAGCAGGATCAACCTAGATACCCACCAGCGGATGGGGGGAGAATAAAGCTGTGGTAATACACACAACGGGATATTACTCAGCTGTAAAACAGCGATATTGTTTGCAGTGGACGAAGGGAACGATGTGTTAAGTGAAATAACAGAAGCACAGAAGGACAAATTCTGCTTGTTCTCATGGGTAGATGCTTTAAAAAGTCGACTGAATGTGTACTAGTGATTACTAGAGGCCGGGCAGGGTTGGGGAGGAGGAATCCTGGGAGGAATCCTGGGAGGTGAGATGATGAAGCCCAAACACAAACAGAAGCAATACGTTCTAGCGTTCTACAGAACTGTGGTGGCGGGTGCCATGGCTCAGGAGAACTTAGTATGCATTTTATGAATAGCTAGACCAGAGGAGCCTGGAGTTCCCCATCACAATGATAATGAGATATGCATTCATTACCCTGCTATCATCAGTACACATTGTGGGTATACATGTATTGAAATATTTCACTGTATCCACTAAGTACTATTATGGATTAAAAATTTTTCATGTTTAAGGAGATGAAAATGTTAACTGCCCTGATTTGCTTGTTACCTGCTAGATACAAATATCAAATTATCACCCAGTGGTCCATACATTTGCACAATTAATAATTCTTTAAGTGATAGTGGGGAATTGTAGCTAATGTACCTCTGAATCCTGTAAGTCCCAGTGGGAGCTGAAAAGCGCAGCTCTTTAATTTTTCCAACTTTAGGAAAAAGAAGACACTTTCCCGTCCTTCTTTTACTTTCCTTTTTAAGGAGGAAAAAGAAAAACGATGAGCCAAGAAAAGCAGATAGCTTTCAGGGACGTCCAGGGGATTTAAACCTGCGTTCTTATCCCCTGTGTAAAGGGAGCAATCAGAGCAAGATTTCCACTTAGAGCAGAAAATGGAACAGGGCCACATTCTTATTAAATCCCACGACACCAACTCAACGCCCGCCGAGCTGCCTGCCACGCATTTAGATCTGTAGGCAGGGACGGAAGCCCCAGAGCGGGGAGAGCCCTCGCTTCCCACAGGACACTGCAGGGGCAGAGGCCCAAGTTCACGAAGACCCCAAACCCGCCCTGCACCAACTGCTCGCTAGCTGCTCACAGGTACCCAGTCCCACTTTGAATCACCCTGAGCTTGCTGCCCCGGTCAGGAGCACATCCGCAGGGGGAACCCTAAGGAGAAGTGAACGAACGAAGAAGGCTGCGAATCCACACTCTTTCCGACTACTTAGTCTCGCCCTGGCTTTCAGAAACTGGGTGCACAGCTCACACGGTAAAAAGTAAATCGAAAACGTAACGCAGTGAGAGGCTTTAGCAATTCTGTGTGCCATCACTGGAGTCCCTTCTCTTGGAATATGAACAGCGTTTAGAGATGTGTGTCCCAGGGCCGAGGATACAGCTCAGCAGCATGGCGCCTGCCTGGCAAGCAGGAGGTCCTGAGTTCAATTCCTGGATCCAAAAAAAAAGAAAAACAAATGTGTGTCCACCACCCATGTGTAATAAAATTAAAACTGCTCCACAAAGGCCGGTCACACACAGCGCTGTTACACAGAAGGTACATTAGAGCTACAGAAACCAGAGTCGACCACTCCCAAGACTTGGAACTGGCCCTCGTCACTTACGGATTCTGTGTTACATATGTACTCACTAGAAGTTATTGTGACCCTGAAATCAGTCCCCAGAGGGCTTTCAGGGCACTGATGGGCATACACCACGCACCACCCCCGCAGATGAGACACAGCGAGAGGGCGCATCGGTCAGAGGAGATCAGGGCGGGGACGGGGAAGCTGCTCCTGCCAGACAGCCAGGGTCTGAATCCTGATCCAGGCGCCCAGCAGCGGGGCACCCTCAACCAAGTCATCTAACATTTGTGAGCTTTGTTAAAGGAAACGGGACCGAACAGAATGATTGCTTAGGGGATTTTAGATTAAAGTATTCTATAAGCAATGGTTTGGTGCGCTGTGATTAAGCATTCCCCATGACTTTGCAACCACCTTGATAATGAGAACTGACGTAGTAGACAGCCGCTGTGTGTCCCGGAATTTACTGCTGCAACCCCCTCACCGCTCCTCACAATGCTCCACGCAGTGGGCGTCGCTATCCGCATTTCACCTGTCTGGGATCTGGGATACAGGAAGGGAGGCCCCTCCCAGAGTTTTTGCCTGTGTAACAACGGGGGCTCACACCTGACTTCCATCCCCAGGCTCTCTCCTCGGCCTACACCACAGTCCTCTGCAGTGACTCTGTGCCACATCCCACGCGATCTGGACTCCTGACAGAGGCTTCCCAGGACCTGAAGATCTAGACCGGTCTCCTTCTCTGGCCCCAACTTGCAAACCAATCCCAGTCCTGCAGAGGCACCTTCTTGGGGGTCTCCAACTCTCCCTTGAGCTCTCCTGGACCTGGTCCCATCTCAAGGGCCTTCCATGGTCCTTCAGAGACTGTGATCTCTTAGCATTCACAGCCCGTTTCCTATGGCAGCCCCTCTCCCCAACACATACACATTGCCTGCTGCTATCACTAGTAAGATTTTCCACTGCCCTTCAGCTGTCTTGGGCCATTCATTCTCCTTGCTAGTGATTGGTTTCCAGAGAGGGTCACATGACACCACTCTGACCAATGTGGTGTGAGAGGGCAGCTAGGAATCCTGGGATACGTCCCCTCAAAGAGGCACACAGGAAGCGATGCATCTTTCCGCCACATGTTGTCACATGGGAAATGTCAGTGTGGAAGTGCGTCAAGGATCCAAGAACTCCAAGGAAGGTACCGGGGGCCAGGCTCGATCTGGCTGGAAAGGACAGAAAGGCAGAAGGAATCCTGGTCCTTGATGACCACAGGGGTCACCAGATCAGCCCATCTGACGCCACCTGACTCAGACCTATTAGATTTTCCATGTTGGTAAAGTCATTTTGATCTCTCTATTTTTGTTATTTTCCACCAAAAGCATCATGGAGGTACGGACCTCAACCCAAATTCCTCCCCTCACAAGGCGTCCTTTTAGTCGGCGCTAACTGCAATTTGCCACCCCCTTACCTCCCGTCTCTCCCCCACATTACAGTGTGTTCTTCTATCCCATCTGCTGTGTCCCGCTGGTGTAGAATATTTACAAATACTGCCCTGATACTTACACTTCCTATTGCTTATACAGCAGGGCTCACACAGTGCCAACTGCACTGTTACATAATTTACCTCCCAATAATTATCCCTCGGAAGATTCTTGGCTGTTTCTGATCTCTGCTCCCCACCCGAGGACAATCTGCTTGAGAGCTTGGCCTCCGCCCTCTTCACACAGAAGGTGCCCAATGAATAGATGCTAAATGTGCAACTACCTCCCAACTCTTTCCTCTGGGACCCTTTCATTCCTGTGCATCACGAGAACAGCACGTGTCGGGGTACAAAGGCAGTCAAGGGGACTTATACACGGGTCTGGAGCCAACGGTGTTAAGAAAAATGAAAGTCATTTTGTATGTATGAGAGAAAACAGACCAGGAGGACAAATAGGAAATGTGGGAACACAAAGCCGATAAATGCGTGACCTTGGCTTCCTAGTGGTCAGTTTGACCTTTCGGCTAAGAGTTAAGAACCCTGTATACGAGGTTACAGAGAGCGTGCACGCTTGTTGGGGACCGGATTGAAGATAGAGTAGGAAGGCAGGACAAGGTAAAAACCAGAGTCAGACTCCCATCATTCATCTAAACGACACCTCAGGCTCTCCCGGCCCAAGAGGAACCTCGGAAACCAAGCGCTATCAATCCTCGCGGACGCGGAGCTCCGAGCGGGAGCGGAGGGATGGGAGACGGATAAGCTGTGGCAGGCTCGTCTCCGAGCTGTGTGAAATGGCTTGTAAATGTCATCCTCGGAAAGCTGGCCTTAGAGGTTAATATCTTTACTGTCAAATTAGACTTCTGCAACTCCATTACTGGAGAATAAAAAAGACAAAAAGGGTTTCTCCAGATGTGAAGATGTCTCCTCTGGGGAGCTTGGACGACACATCACTCACTTCGCTGGCCGGGTAGGAAGCAGCAGGCGGTCAGCGTGCGTCCCCCGTCCTGCTTGCCGTGCTGCGCCCCCCGGTCTGCAGACGGGGCACCGACTGCGCATGCGACAGCCCTGTGACCCCACTCCCACATCAGCAGAAACAGACACTGCAGAACCAACTACACAATGTGAGCCTCACACGATTCTCAGTTACGGCTCCGTACTAAAGTAGGCAAAAAGTAAAATCTAGTCAGTCATCATCCTACCTAAACATTCCGCG
>RJWM01014570.1:39890-50121 GCA_004363535.1 Dasyprocta punctata | reverse complement strand
GTTCTTCCATCAGATTCTTTTCCAATGAGGGGCACAGACAGACCACGTGACTTGCTGGAAGCCTTGTAAGTAGTTATTCAAAGTTCAGAATTCTTCGATTTGTTTAAAAATTTTCTTCATTTCTCATACTCCATCAAACACTAGTTCATCCTTTTTGTCGATTTATCTTTTCTGTCGCTTTTTAAAATCAGATTTTACTTGTGCATAATGATCACACTCATCCTAGAGAATCTGTACCTGCACATGACATAGCTTGTTTGTTCTTCCCACACCCTTAATGTCCTTTCCACCCCTCTCCCCTTCCCCATTTACAAAAGCTTTATTTCCATTTTTTCTTTCTTTTCTCATTTTGTTTTTTACTTTTCCCTTCTTTCCTTTCTCCGTCTTCTCACCCTTGTTCTCCTCCCCATTTGAACATTTGCTACCTATTTCACAATACCTATTATACATTTTGGTCCTTATTTACACTTTCAGTTTCTCACACTAGGGAAACAATGAAGTATTTACACAAGCGTGTCTGATTTATTTCATTTAAGAGTATGATCTCGAGGTACATCCATTTAGCTAGGAATGTCATAAGCTTATCCTCCTTTATAGCAGAGTACTATACAAAAAAAAAAATCTTCTTTATCCACTCACCAGTTGATGGGCATTTGGGCTGTTTCCAAGATTTGGTTATTGCAAACGGTGCCACTTTTTGTCTATTTAAAAACCCATTTAGTTGCATTTTATATTAACTCCTGCTTCCCCGGTCTAGTAGCTTCTTTGAGGCTACTAGAAAAACCTCCTGGTTAACCTCTAGGACCTGTTAGTTCTAATCCTCCCTGCACAGCATTATCAGATTGATCTGTAGGCCAGTGCCAAGTTCAAAATTTTGCTGACTTCTTAATGAAACCCTACGTGTCTTTCACTTTGCCTGGTTCTCAAAGCTCCACATTTCCCACCGAGCAGTTTCATACCCCCAGTCTCTGATATCTGCTCACTACTGGTTCTCAGCCTCCTGCCTTCTATGACTTGCCCCCTTCTGAATACACTTTTACTCATCTCTTCATCAATGTTTACTCAATTCTCTAGCACCCAGTTCATGTCTCACTCATTCCATGACATAGAATGCACTTCCTGTCATATTTGAAACTGTTCAACTTGACTTCAAGTTTCTGTTTCACCACTCCTGCTGGAGAATTTGGGAGCAAATAATTAATTCTGCTGGGCTTATTTTTACATGTGCAAAAACATAATTATACCAATACCTATCCTATCAACTTCCCAGGATTCCAGGAAAGACTGAATTATATGTTACAATGTCTTGATAAGCTGCTAACTGCTAAGTAAATGTGAGAAAATATTATCCACAATACCCAACAATATCGTATGTAAACCATTGCCATGTCCACGTCTATACCACATAAGGCAGCACTGAATGATGTCTGCCCCATCATATTTTCTCATGGGCTTATATATGTAAATTACTTTTCCTCAGCTTGGTTGCAGAGTCTCTAAGTATAATATAATGTCATATTGGTTGCATAATCTCCCAGAGCCTGACTCTGAACACTTGCTTAAGATAGCTAGCATAATCTAGGTAAGTCTTAGTTGGTGTTTTGGTTACTTTTCTCTTGTGGCTGAGATAAAATGCTCCACATTCAAAGTGAAAGGAAGAAAGATTTATTTAGCTCACAGTTCATGGTGATTTCAGTCTATAGTTGGTTGGCTCCAAGGGAAGGTGGCAGAGATGAGGGACATCACAGAGAAAAACAGACCGTGGTGAAGCAGAGCAGGCAGAAAGCAACAAGCAGCAAGTCCAAGGAACAATAGCAGCTTCTTTCTGTCCCTTTTATACTCTGTCTAAGCTGCCCATCTTAGGGTGGGTGCCAAACCCTAATGGACTAATTTAGTAATCATATACCCTCAATCCCAGCATACTTAATCCTACCACTGCAGCATGAATCAATCCCAGCATCACACACTTGAGATCCAGTCACCTCTGAAAAGCCTCTGCTATGATTTCATGAGGCTTTGGGGGAACATCTAGACACAAGATATAATATTCTGCCCCTGGCCCCCTAAAGACTCATGCACATTTCTTTATGTAAAAGGCATTTAGTCCATCTATAAGAGCTGCAGAAATTCTAATGTTTCCAGCATTGCTGACAAGTCCAAGTCCAAAGTCTCCTCTGAGATTTAAGACAAACTCTTAGCTGCAAGAAAGTTAAAACACTTCTAGCAATCAATGGCACAAGATCGACATTTCTATTACAAAAGGCACGAATAGACGATACAAAGGAATGAGAACAAAGCAAGTCCAAAATCTATCAGGGCAAGCACCAACTCCTGTAGTTTCATGTCCAGCACCTCTGGAGAACTGTGTCAAACTGTGAACACCAAGGGGCTCATGTGGCTCCTCCCTTATGGTGCAGTCGCTGTTTGTAGCTTCCATGGCTCCTTTCCTGGGAAAGTTCTGCTTCCTCTTTGTAGTTTTCCTCAGATGATCCACATTCCTGGCTTCTCTAAACTTCTAGGGTCTCCACTGCATCTTAGACTTCACACTTACAGCTTCACACACTGCTTTCTCAGGGGCACAGTGCCTGTTCACCCAGGTACTCTTCTGAAATATAGGTGGAAGCCTTACTGACCACACAACTCCTGCATTCTTCATGCACCTAAAACAAGTGCCACATGGGTAATGTCAAGGTCTGCCTTCAGCTGAAGCAGTAGCCTAGCTTCCTTCTCTCTTGGTTGCAGGGGTTGAGTGTCTGGATCACTGAGGACTCTGAACCCAATCCCAAGGAACAAATTCTCTAGGCTACTCTGGGGCTTTCTTCTCAAACCAAAGTCTTTCACCTTTATAATTCATAAGATGCAAAGGCTGAAATCCTGGTCGTTCCTGTGATAGCCTCAGGCCATCTTTTCTGTTGTCTTTTTCTGAAATATTTGGCTTTTCCTTGCTAATTTTTTCGATGACTAATTTCTCCTCTGTTCTACCTTTGCAGGCTGCAGCTTTACTGGAGCTTCTTTTCTGGTCAAAATCAAAATGTTTAGGTTATGTTTGAGTGTATGGTTAGTGGTAGGGTCAGAGTTCAGTTTAAGATGAGGTTGAGTTTTAGTGTTAAATGTAGGGTTAGACTTCATGCTAGAGTTAGCATTGGTGTTATGGTTTAGGTTGTGGCTAGATTACTGTTTGAGTTAAGGTTAAGTTCTCTCTAGAGTCCTGGACACTGAGAATGTGTTCACAAAAGATATTCTTGAAACTTTCACTTTCTATGGTAAAGGAACACAGAACTGTCACAGTTATGCCTGTTTCCTTGGGCCTACTGTAAGTATTACTAAGGAAGGATCTTCATTCTATATTATTCTGAGAGTGACTGTAACTATACAGTTTTGCATAGTTTATTAGAGTATTATTTTAAAGTCCCTGGTGCTGAAAGGGAACCAACGTCTTTAATGCTGACATTGACATGCAAAAGGTAAATTTGCCGACCATATTCAATTTGTATTTCTTTTGTCCTCTGACTTCTCCACCTCCCAGCATAAAAGCTGACACCATTGGAAGCAAACAGAAAACAACAACAACAACAACAAAATCAACAACAAATCATAGTGTCAAATGGATTTAAATTTTCCTCAGATATATATATATATATATATATATATATATATTTTTTTTTTTTTTTTTTTGGTACTGGGGATCGAACTCATGACCTTGCACTTGCCAGGCAGGCACTTATGTCACTGAGCTAAATCCCCAGCCCCCAGGAAAATTTTTTAAAAACACACCCAGGCATGATGGTACATATGCATAATCCTGGAGTTCTGTAAAGCTGCGAAAGAAAGATCTCAAGTTCAAGCCTGACTTAGGCAACCTGGTAACCTACATAAGACCCTGTCTCAAAATTTAAAACACTTTTAAAAAGGGTTGGGAATACAGCTCATCGTGAATGCCCTGAGTTCAGTCATCAGCTGGGAGAAAGGGGAGAGAATATGGTCTTTTTAATGATACTTCCAAGTGGTTAGATGTCCCTGAAATACACATTTCTAACCCAGACTTCTTTTTCAAACTACAAGTTTGGATGTCCGGTGGCTGAATGATATTTGTACATAGTTCAGAGGGCTCTGAATGATGTCCCCACAGGTTACATGGTACCTGAACTTCCACAGATCCAAAAGTGAGCCAATATCTCCCCAGTGCTCACCCAACTTTCCATTTCTTATTCCATGCTGCACCATTTACCAAATGCTTCAAATCAGAAACCTTCTTTCATTTCCTTTCCCCCCACCTCCCATTGTCCCACCTGATTGTAAAAATTCCTCAAATTTCCCCTCCATTCCTTCTCTTCTGCCTTTCAGTTGGCCCTTTGTATCACTTGCCTAAATCATTGACAACACCTCCTTGAATAACCTTCACCTAACTTTCTTACCTTACAGCTCTTCCTTGTCCTAGATGTCCTCTCCATGCTGTTGCAAAAATGTGACATCTTTATCATGCCATTCACCAGCTGAAAATCTTTCCACATCTGCCCTCCTGAGAGTCTGCTGCATGAAAACTTGCTCTCTTCCACTGCCCTAGAATTGCCCTATTCCTCCTTGGTGCCACACTGTACTTGAACAGCTGTGACTACACTTACCATTTTCTGTTACACATTCCCATGAGTTGATGGCAACCTTCTCAGGGTTGAGAGGCTCTCACTCCAGCACCAGCCATTCCCCCACAGCAGCTTCAAGGCACTGAGCACTCACAAAATTTTGCTGCAGGAAAATAGCTTTCAGGTCTACAAACTCTCCCTGATCCACTTTGTATATTAGTGTGTCCGGTCCCAAAATAAAACTTATGCTGTGTAAGGTTTCTTTAAAAAGCACACCCTGCATCTTAACAGGAAGCTACAGATTAATAAACAGCTGACGGAACAAACTAAATAGCACCCCATGAATCACCAGTTCAATTGCTGCTGCCAGTTGGTCTTGGGAAGACAGAAGATGGGGACAAAATATTTCTCATTCATGGAAGACTTTGCAAAGATGGTCAAAAGCTCCAGGTATCTGGGTGTTGCCTATTCCCTTATTTGAGTGAAAATTAAGTGATAGAACAGGCTGTAACAAATATGAATCTGGGAGCCTCATATGCGGTATATACTCAGCTTTTAAGTCACTATGCATGAGAATAAATGCTGAATACATAGACCATATAGTTTTCTGTAACTACTGGCTATTTATGTTATAGTAGAAATAAGGGGAGTGGGGAGGCTGGCGCAGGTGGCTTTACAGAGTTAAAGTCAAAATGTTCTGTTGCCTTTCTTCACTACAGAGTTGAAGGGCTTGGGCTCAGACATCGACCCCTTGAAGCATTTCTCTCAGAAGTGTGCTATAATCCCAGCACCCAAATTGGGTGTGTGGACAAACCCGATATTCTGGGAGGCTGGGCCAGGAGAATCTTGAGTTTAAGTAAAAACAAACAAACAAACAAAAACCAGAATCCTGGAAACTTAGAGCCCACCCAGAACTCCTGCAGCAGCTTTCTGCTGGGTGGGCGTCTGTGGTTGCTGACAGCAGAGAGGACGATGACTGGTGAGGCCATACACATACGAAGGGATCCTGGCAGGTCCAAGAATAAATAATAGAACTCTGACTCCAAACCCTGCAACAAGAGGGTCAAAATTTCACCAACAACCACAAGCTTCCCTAGGTGTCTTCTGAACCCAGAGCCTGCTCGGCATGGTGGCCAGAGGCCCTGGCATCCTAGTGAGAGGTGGGAACTGGAACTGGTGAGAAGGGGCTCTTTTTAGAGATCAATGAGAATTGTTGGGGTGCAGGCCAAGGGCCCAGGTGACTCCTCTGGCTAGGCCCTGGGGATACTGGGACATGAGGAAGGAGGCAGAAGAGCCGCTGCACTGATCTCTCCGCCTGGTGCGTGATGCTCTTGAGCCCTCCCCACTCTGCCCTGGGTCACAGCAGTGGTGGTGGAGGTGACTTCAGCAGTGCCAGTGGGTCATGTGCTTGGGAGCTTGCTGCCAGCAGGGCCAGAGAGTGAAGGTGGAGGAGGAGCTGCTGCCCTGGCTGCAGGCGGCATCCTGGTGTTGATGGTGGCACAAGTGTTGTGGTGACAGCTTCAAGGACTGGAGCAAGGAGGGGGCAGCTGTGCAGTCTGGAGAAGCACATCAGGCAGGTCTCAAAGTGTATACGGGGTGGCAGGGCACAGGTGGAGGATACCCTACACCCATGTCCTTCAGGATGGGTGATGTGGCACCCATCGCCTGGGGGTCATATGCTGCCCCTGACTGGGCTCAGGTCCTCAGGCACTGCCTGAAAATGGGCAGAGCATTGCAGGAGTCCATGGGTGATGCTGAGGAAGGGGAGCTGGGCCACTTGGTCCTGCTGTCCTGGTCCTGAGCGAGAGGGATCTCCTGGAGATGCTGGTGACCTCGGCTGGCTCTAACTCACTCATAGAAGCGTTGGCTGGTCCAGTAGTCCAGGCTTACCTTGGCAAGACATAAAAAACTCCTGCTTCAACTTCAGATTGTTGCTGAGCTGTTTTAGAATACCTTTTTGACAATCATTATTAATTTTTATTGTAACGCTAAAATAATGTATGTGTGAGGTGTGTAGATGTTGAAGTTCCACTACAACAGTTTGACAATAAAATAGAATTTGCCTTATGAAAATTTCTTCTGCCTTTAAAAATAGATAATATATTTATGTATACGCACATACTTTATACATAATACATACTTTGTATAAGCTATATTTCATAGTAACTATTATACATATATATATATATACAGAGAGAGACAGAGAGAGAGACAGAGAGAGAGACAGTATAGTACAAAGCAGTTTACATAGAGTATATATCTTTTTAGTAGATGAGGTGGTACAGGCTTACAATTCCAGCACTCTGGGGTGCCAGGGCAGGAGGATTGCAAGTTAAAGTCCAGCCTGGGCAACCTAGTGACTTAGTGTGACCCTGTTGAAGAAGAAGAAGAAGTAGAAGCAGAAGCAGAAGCAGAAGCGGAAGCGGAAGCAGAAGAAGGAGGAGAAGGAGAAGGAGAAGGAGTAGAAGAAGCACATGTCTTCAACTCACTGGAAAAATCCATGCCTACTGTGTTAAAACTCCCTATTAGAGTTTTCAGATGTTCCCTAAGGGAGTCTTTGAAGTATTGCTTAACAGATGGCATCAAATTCTGAATGAAAAAGGAACCATAAGGGAACTGACAGAAGGAAATATAGATGATATTGAACCATTGGCTTTTGAGGGACTTTGAATCATAATCCTGACACTTAGCAGTTTTCCAGACCTCACAGTGAAGGAGACTTTAAAGACCTTACCTTGCCCTCACAGGCACTGAAAATCCTAGAGTCTTCTCTTCCTGTGGTTACTACAACAAAGCTCTGCATACTGCATAGCTTAAAACAACAGAAATTTACTCTTTCCCAGTCCTGGAGCCTGGAGGTCCAAGATCAGCTGCGTGCTCCCTCCAGAGGCTTCAGAAAAGAAGGCTCCCTTGCTACTCTTCAGAGATCCGGGGCTCACTGTTTTCCTCCACTTGCAGGGACACTGCTGCACTCTCTGTGTTCCTGTGGCCAGCTCTGTTCTGTGTGTCTCCATCCAACCACACCTCTTCTTTTAAGGATAGCATTTCACTGGATGAGGGCTCACCCCAACCTAGCACAACTTCATCTTGATTCCATCTGCAAGGCACTGCTTCTAAATAAGGTCACATGTAGAGATCCAATAGCCTGGGACATAAACACACTTTGGGAGACACATTTCAAACCACAGCGTCTGAGATGCCAGTTAACTCCACCTTGTAAGCACTGTTACCTTGAATGGAGCCTCACAAAGGTCACTGAAAGTTACTTAGGCACAGATTTCAACAAACTAACACCTAGCAATAAAAGTGAAGGAGTTGTATAAGGGTTCATAAACAGGGGTTGGCCTAAACTTCATTAACTCTATGTGTCCATTTGACTATGCTAAGAGATGACCAGACAGCTGGTGAAATGTTATTTCTCAGAGTGTCTGTGAAGGCTCTTTCTGAAGGAGATTAGCATTTAAATCAGTAGACTGAATAAAGAAAATCTTCCCTTATCAATGTGGGTAGACATTGTCCAACCTTTTAAAGGCGAAAATAGAACAAAAATGTAAAGGAAGGATGAATTCATTCTTCCTGCCTGAGCTCAATCATTCATATTTTCCTACCTTGGGACATCAGCACTTCTTGAGTCTTATCAACCTCATCGCAGGCCTAGAAACAATACATAAAGCCAAGTGGCAGGATCTTTATTCCAGAAAGGTGTGGTGGAGGAAAGTTGCTCACCTGGTAGCACTCAGAAAATAGAGAATTAGAGAGCCAGAGAAAGAAGAAGGGATTGGAGACAAGATACACATTTGAAAGTCACACCTCCAGTGACCTACTTCCTCCCACTAGACCCCACCCCCAATAGTCCATTGAGCTACGAATTTATTGATAAGGTTACCTTAGCATGAGCCAGCCTCCTTTCTCCCCATAGCTCTGAATATTACTGTTTGGGAAGTAACTCAATACATGAGTCTTTGTGGGCCACTTCACATTTAAACCATATCAGTAAAGATCATCTGAGTCCACACTGAATCATAAGCTTTTGTGCTGGCAGAGGACCTATCTTGACATCAATAGCTGTGACTGCTCAGGATAGTGATTGCTGAAAGTTGGGGTGCATGCAACAATTTTTAAAAATAAGATAACAGTGATGTGTCCCTCATCTGTTGATTCTTCCATGAGAAATTTGTGTGTAGCACGTGGTAGTAGGTCACTGAGGATGGTCACTTTCTAGTCATGGTAGAATTTATTTCAAAATTGGAGTCAATCCTCTTAAACCCAGGCTGTGTTTTATCAATAAATTTATGTGACATTCTAAATCCATTGTTGTCATTTCAACAGTATCACAATATCTTCACTGGGAGGAGATTCCATGCCAAGAAACCATTTTCCTTGTTCATCCATAAGAAGCAACTCCTTATTCATTAAACATTTATTATAAGGTTGCAGCAATTTAGGCGTTCACATCTTTCAGCTCTGCTTCTTATTCTAGTTCTCTTGCTATTTCTACCACATCTGCAATTATTTCTTCCACCAAAGTCCAAACCATTTAGTCATCCATGAGGGTCATAATCTACTTCTTCAAGCACCTGGTAATGTTGAGATTTTAACCTCCACCCATGAATCACAAGTCTTCTTAGTAGCATCTAGAATGGTGAGTCATTTCCAGAAGTTTCCAGTTTTCTAGATTTGCAATGCCACTACCAGGAACAGATGTAGCCAAAAGGGATTTCCGTATTATTCTTACTAATGACAATGTGGCAAGTGTTGCTAACACTGCCATTTCTGTCATTTGGGGTAGAAATATTTATGACAGCATCTTCACATCCTTTCAGTTTCTGTTGACTGTCAATGTTGCAGCCACCACTGTGGCCTTCCTGGGAGAATATGTTGTTCAGGATTCTGCTCTTAAACCTGTATGTATATACCCTTGGGGGAATCTCATAACAGATGCTTTCAGTTCCCTTGCTCTGGCAACTAAAAAGCCTACAGACACATTGTGGCTTTGCAAACCTTATGGTAGGAAAAACTCTCTTGTCTGTTTCCATCACAAAATTGATGAATTTATAGTTCATAGTTACTTTTAGCCTTACGTTGGTTGGTAAAATTCTTATTTTTGACCAAGGAAAGATATTGTTCTACATGCTTTGCCTTCTATGTATTATAAGATAATATTTATTACTCTTATTAGAAGTAAACATTTAATGAAATTAATATCAGGAAGCTTAATTGCAAAATAAGTAGAATTGAAACCTTCTTCATTAATAAAATAGCTTTTATGACTGTCAGAGGGCACATTTGGTATATAATTGGTATTGTTCAGTATGGAAAGCAAGTGTTCAACTTTACAAATCTTAGCCCAGACTCATGGCTATGGTGTATTTTCTTAGAAGTAGGTATTTTGTTTCATCAACAAGAAAAAAGGTAATTAAGACATAAGGGGTGGAGCCGGGCGTGGTGGCGCACGCCTTTAATCCCAGTACTCAGGAGGCTGAGGTAGGCGGAGCATTGTGAGTTCAAGGCTGGCTTGGGCTACAACGCGAGCGCAAGGCCGGCCTGAGCTACATAGTGCGACCCTGCCTCAAAAAACCAGGGCCGGGAGTTTGGCTCAGTGCCTTAAGCGCTTGCTCTGGTAGGTGCGAGGCTGTGAGTTCAATCCCCGG
>RJWM01014570.1:0-39790 GCA_004363535.1 Dasyprocta punctata | reverse complement strand
TGAGGACAGGACGTTTGAGACCTCTGCCCAAGGCTTCCTGCACTATCTCCTGACTGATTCCACTGTGGACCAAGTGTGTAGTCTGGAAAGAGTATTGTGGTTGGAAAACGCCCTTTTCAGGTGATAACTATCTTCACGTGACCTCATGCTTCTTCAAGTCCCTTCTCCTGTGTATCTACCTATGATGTTGCTCAGGCTACCTAGGTCTTTGAAGGCTGAAATTGTACCAAAGCTGCTTAAACTAAAGATATAATAAGGTATTATGGTTTGCTTCTGCATGTCCCCTCAAAGCCTCATGCAGTCATGGAGGGCAGGCTTTTTAGAGGTGACTGAATCTAGAGTTTGTGACTGGTTCACGGTCCAATGCTGGTATTAAGATAACCTGCATACAATATAAGGGATAGAAAGAGGTGTGTCTCCCCATTTTGTTCTTATTGCTTTTGCAATCTTCTCCCACTATGAACTGTTGCCCTCTGCCATGTGCCACCCTGCTTTGGAGCCAGCCATTTATGGACTGAAACCTCCACAAACTGTGAGCTAAAGGAAACCTTTCTTTCCTTAATTTTGGTTTTGGGTATTTTGTCCCAGCAATGAGAGAAAAGTAACAAAGACAAACTCTTCACTTTATTCTTTTCCTAAAATCTTGGATTTATGGTACACATTTTAAAATATAAGTTATTGGGCCAGGGATATATCTCAGTGGCACCATGCCTGCCTGGCAACCCAAGGTTCTAAGTTTGATTCTTGGTACCAAGAAACTAAATGAACAAATAAATAAATAAACAAATAAATAAATGAAATAAAAAATAAATAAATAAAACATGAGTTATCTTTACTGCTACTTTTAAAGATTCATTTGAGAGTGGAAGACACAAAGAGAGTTGTATTTTAAACAGAGAAGTGATACGAGAATTATTTACAATGAAAGCACACAAAGAAAAATGTATTTTAGCTATTCTGCTTCCTTTAATCTTTTTAAGGTAGAAGTTTAAGAACAAAATTATTAAAGTTTAATGTATTAATATTTGCTGTTAATAAAATTCAATTATCTACCTATATGACACAGACATGTCAAGGGACAACTGCATTGATTTTTTTGTTGCACAGTGTAAATAAATAATACATGTTATTATAATAACATAGGAAAGATAAGTGCAGTCACGGATTAATGTCATGGCCTTTTAATTAATTTTATCTACTACTCAGTTACTCTTTATGATTACTAAAAAGATAAGGCAGAAAATTCAATGCCAACCACATCCTCTCCATTTGTCATCTGGCCCAACTTATTGTTCTAACTGGATCCTTGCTATATATCTGAAATATAACAAGGGCTCAAAGTAGACTAAAGCACAGCTTTAAAGAGTTTATTAGAAAAAAACAGTAGACTTTTGTTTGCATGCTACATGTAATTATTGCAATACATTTTATGTTTTACTTTAAATATCTTTGCCTGAATTAATTTTAACTTTGGAAAGCTTCATGTTCTCGTTTGTGATCAAATCCAAGATAATTTCTTTTTTATTACCCACTAGAAGTAAATAACTGAATCTATCCCTTTGTTTCTGTTTGGTTGAACTGCACAGCAAATTTGTAATGATATCAAAAGATAGGGCATGCTATATACCTACAGTGAGCTACAGAATTTGACCAAGTTGTGCATTCACATTTTTATCTGTACAGATTCTTATATTCACTTCTTCATTTATATAGATTTTTTTCAATCAAGTACTGGCTTAAATCTCAGTGTGGACAGCACTATTCTACATATTTCGGAGAGCCAGACTCTTTCTCACTAAGCGTTGTTTTTTAGCAGTATACTTTGCAGAGCATGAATATTCTTGAATAAAAACTTATTATACGTATCCAAAACTTCAGTATCCATGGCTGATGAGTTATGGCCAGAGAACTCTGTGAGAATTCACATGGCCCAAATTGAAAAAAAGCTTCATATTTCATCTCTAACTTTCTTCTATTTTATGTTACAACAAAATTCAAAATTTTACTATAAGATAATGATGTTTTCTAAAAAGGAGACAGTGCCATCTCACTGTGATGGTTGCAATTTCCACTTATAGGGACAGGGTAATTTAATAAGAGCCACCTAAACAATTCCAGTAATTTGACACACTAAAATCTCCTAAAGATTATTAAGAAAGTATGTATGGAGTAATTCCTTTGTGAACTCTTTGTGAATTATTTGAAGGCTTCCGTACAGAATCTGGTGTGTGTGTGTGTCTGTGTGTCTGTGTGTGTTATTGCGGATCTATGTTAATCACTTCCCCTAACCAGGACAAAATGCCCAATACTCTCAGTTTAAAAGAAGAGAGATTGATTTTGGCTTTTGGTTCCAGTGGGTTCAGTTTGAATTTAGCTGGCTCTAAGGCAGAAGCAACATGCCCTGGTGAGGGACTTTGATACTTGTGAGTTTAACCTAGAAACAATTAAGGTTTTATGGAGAGATCAACGTCTTCTTCTTCACCTCAGTTAATCATAACTGATACCTTGATATTCTCTATATCTATTTTACCTACGAAATTTAAACTCCAATATCCCATCTGTGTTATGTTTCATCATTTCCACTCTCATTCATTTCACACCATTATAGCCTGTCTCTAATTCAGTGTCACAGTGACCGAGGTATTTCTATTTTTCTTGGTTTGTCAGATCTCATTCAGGCTTCATTTCCTTCTGGTTGCCCGAATTCCATTACTTTGGCCATTTTCTCTCTAATACCTTTAACTCTAATTCATTCATTGTGCACATTCTAAAAATTTCAGGATCAGCCTAATCATCTGCTTTTTACACTACATACACCTAAACTGTAGGAAAACCTAAGGGAAAAAAGAAATGAGAAAATGTATGAATGTTGCTGCACACATTTGTGACTTCTCCAGGATCGCGGCGCTGCTCCTAGGCATCCTTAGTGAGCTCCTTCCTATGTTTAGGCTCAGCACACATTCTTTGCATTTCTGAAATTTTTCTGCTTTATCCATCACAATTTGAGGTAACATAATCTTATTTATGACCAAAAAAATAAGACTCGTAGTAAAGAAATTTCTTAAATCACTGTTCCACTCCATCAGCTCTACCGTACTGGATTTCATTGCTTTTTGCTTACCTCACTAAGTGATATTTGAACTTCTATACTATTTTTATCCCTCCTTTGCAACATTTTCTCCTCTATTAGTCCTGACAGCTTTGGTTGTGACAAATGTCCTATTCAAATTAGCTTAAACAAATTAGCTCCAAGACTAGGACTGTCTTTAACTACCCCAAGTTCAAAAAAGTTGAAATTTCATTTTCAAAGACTTTGCCATTTGCTTGTTTTACCCTGAGCTCTTCTGCCTTCTGTTCCTTGGCCCAAAAGGCTACCTCTTCACGGGTGGTGCAGATCACCACCAGTCATTCTAGCTCTTGTTATCCTTATGAGTAATGATACCACAGGCAAGAAAACTTCATGTTTTTCATAACTTAAACAAAAGTCCAGGAAGGATTCTGGTGGTCAAATTGGAGTCACATCTCCATCTTTGAGCCAAGGAAATGATTAGCCTCCTGGATCCTATGCTCATTTCAGTGTCCAGAAGGTATAGGACAGGAAGTGGAGATGTGATTGATAGCCCTCCAAGGTGGGAAAGAGACATTTCTTGACAAAAATATGCTCAACAAGCAAAAGTTATCATATATTCACTATATATCCCTTCCTGGCCTTCTCAAGTTGAAATCATGAAGGACCCTCTCTCTCTTTAACATATCATCAAACCCCACCACTGACATATTGCCATACATTGCATAATAGCAATAAAACCACTTAACACAATGCTCACACATAGTAAGTGTTCAAAAACTGTCACTTATAACAACAACAGTGACCCATCTAAAGCCTCATTTTAAGTCTCAGCATCTTCCTCTGGCTTCCATCTGTCTGTCTCTTTGCAAGGCATCATCCTTCTATTGTCCTCGTACTAGTGCTTTTCTTTCTTCTATCTGTGCTAAACTTCGAATCAAAGGGGAGTTTCAGAATATCGTCAGTATTCTCTCCCAGTATTTTCTATTCTTCACAATTTGGTCAAGGTCAAATTTTTTCCAAATCTTTTAATTTCTGTTTCATTTTTTATTATAAACTTCACCCTTCATTCATTTCTGCCTTCTTCCATTTTACTAGAAGCCATGAAGAGAAGCCATGTATTATCTTGAACAATCTGCTTAGGAATTCCTCCCCCAAGTATCCTAGTTCATGGTTTTTTTTTTGTTGTTGTTGTTGTTGTTGTTGTTGTTGTTGTTGTTGTTTTGCGGCACCGGGGATCTAACTCACAACCTCGCACCTGCCAGGGCAGGCGCTTAAGCCACTGAGCCAAACTCCTGGCCCTAGTTTTTTGAGGCAGGGTCGCACTATGTAGCTCAGCCTGGCCTTGCGCTAGCATTGTAGACCAAGCCAGGCTCGAACTCACAACGCTCCTTCCTACCTCAGCCTCCCGAGTGCTGGGATTAAAGGCATGCACCACCACGCCCGGCTTAGTTCAAGGTTTTTAAATTCTACCTTCCCTCAAAGTACCAGGGCACAGGCACAAACTAGCCACGTTCCTTGTTGTTCTGTACCCAGGATGATCTGTCCTCCAGCTTCCAATCAGATATACTCATTTCTGTCAGAGAACCCATCAAAATGACCTGTGCTATTCATATTTCTATCAACACTCTGCCTAGAGTCCCTTAGAAAATCTCAAAGACTATGAGGGTTTCTCTTTAACTCTCCTCTTCTGAGTCCTCTGTAAGATCAACCTCAACATTCTGTTCAGGACAATGAGGCTTTTTATTGCTTGTACTTCCAAACTCTAATCATAGTCATCATGGCCTTGTTAAATCAAATAGACTTTCCTTTTTGTCCTGTTTTAATTGACACAGCTGCTACATTGACCACTAGTGATTACCTTCTCTAGTACTTACTGAGAATTCTACTCCCTTCACATTTGGGGTACCAAGTCTCCTGGTTCTTCCCCCTCAGCATTCTTTTCTTCCTTTATGGGCCTGTCACCCTCCATCAGCCCTGTTGCTGATGTTCCTCAGTTCTGTCAGAGTCAAACAATCTTTTCACTTTTCATACTCTACTGCTTTCGACTACCACATAAATGATAAATCTCTCAAATCAAAATCTACCTTTGGCCCTCTCTTTCCATCTGAACTTCATATTCCAATACCCGATTTCTTCTTCAAAGGGATATCCCCTAGATACACTATGTCCAAAACTGAGTTTCTCATTTTCTTCTACTCAAACCTTTTTCTCTTTTATGTTATCAATTTATTGAAAACATTTTTTGGATAAAGCACAATATAAGAAGTACTAGATTAGAGTGTTAGGTAAAAGTGTTGGGTGAAAAAACATTAGTTCTTGGCTTCATTAAATCACTAGTCTAGAAGGAGAGACAGAATTGAATAGGAGATTACAAAAGCAGTGTGATTAACTGCTATGAAATGAAAATGAAAAGATCTTATAGAAGTGCACTGTGGGGTCACTTACATGGTCTAATGGGAGTGTCTAATGTGGCTTCCAGAATGAGGTGATATTTATGTCAAGAACCTCTTAGGTGGGGATTGCTTATCGTGAAAACAGAAATTCTTCTAATGATGGAAAGGGAAAAATAAAAATTAAAAAAAGGAAAGTAATTAGAAACCCAGAAGAGTATCTCAGAGAACTTACTTAAATTGAGTTATTCCAAAGGCAAACCTCAACACAAAGATGTAAAAGCCAATAATTAACCCAGGAGATAAGTACAGGTAGCAACAGTAAAGGAGTAAGGGAAGGGAGAAAGGGAAGACAAGGAAATCAATACAGTGTGATGTCAATCAGGTCACTGCTGTAAGAAACTGGGGCTCAGTTCTGCCAAAGATACCTCAAAGTTATCTCAACCATGGGACAAAGAACCCTCATGATCATATAACCCAGGACTGCCTCCCATCATGTTGAGGGCCAATCCAAGGAGGTGTTAACTCCCTCACCATCTGATCCATCCCCAGGTAGGTCCTTAGGGCTCCAAGAGCCACAAAAAGCCCTCGAGCAGGACGTGAGGTCCTTCCTTTTGGAAGCCATGCTCTCATGGGGAATTCAAATGGTGATGTCCTGAAGATGTATAAGCAGTGCCCATTATGTCTTTTAGAGACTATTCCTTGCATAACTTGTGCCCACATTAAGTCACTCTGTCTCACTACTGATTCTTTAAGGTGGTACAAAGTCAGAATTTTAAACACACAAATAGATTTTCTTAAAACTACAATTAGAGAGTGAGACATGCTACAGTCCCTGCTATTCAGTTGACCCTCAAGCCCTAATTTATATCTGACCTCTCCCTCCACCACTGACTCAGGATTCCTCTGGTCCTTGGCTAGCTGTTCCTTTGGTCAGTCCAATAATTGAAAAACATACCTTTGTCAACAAGAATAAATTGGTGACTATTCAAAGGAGGAGGAAATAGTCCTGTAATTAACCCATCAACAAATGGCTGAGTCATCTTGAGGGATAAACTCATACTGTGGACACTGTGGTACTTAACGTGCTGCTGGGACATCAGACTTTTAGCAGAAGTAGTAGCTAGATCAGCCTTGGTATGGAGGAAACCCAGCCTTTGGCCTCTTGTCTAGCCTTTGTCCCTGCAACACCGGCTGCTCCATTTATAGCTCCAACATAAGGAATGTGGTAGCCAAGGAGAGAAACCAACTAGTTCCACTTAATGGGCAATTGTAACCCTCATTGTTCAGTGCTTCCTCTGTGACAAATGCTCTCTGTTAGCCATTGACATAAGAAGCAAAGGCCTACCTGGGCTCAATGCTCAGGAATATCAGAACTACAAGGACAGGGATCAGATTTAGAGCTATGTACAAAGGGATTCAATTAAACTGTATACTGAAGGATAGGGACATTATCCTCCCTCTCATGATCTGTTTCAAGAATCCTGGAAGCTAGACATCTGCCCTGGGGCAAAAGATGCTAAAAGGTTCTTCAATGGAGAAATAAAATAACCCAGAGAAAAGAACTCCAGATACTGATATTTAGGAGGTGATGTCCTTAGTGAAAGAGCTGGCTCAGGCATAATCAGTCTCCAGTGAAGCCCACCAGGTGGCAACCCCAACCCACTCACAGACCTTTCAACCAGAGTGTAGTGCTTACCCTTAAGGGTAAGCAAGATACTTGAATACATTTCCCAGTATGACAAAAAAGACAAAACAAATGAACCAAAGAAAAGCACTGAAGGGAAAGACCCAATCAAGGGAATAAAAGAACATGAAAAAATAAAATAAAATAAAAATTAGTATCTCCTGGAATTGTGAAAGTGTTGCAACCATGAAAGAAGAACCAGATGCTATGAGGGAAGGAAGGACCATGAGCAAACTGGGTGACACCAATCTTTACGACAGAGTAGTACGAGCCTCCCTGTTTCTGATACAAAGCACTGGACTAGGTATAAGAAAATCAGTTAAGGACATAATGAGTTTGGAATGTCGGTGGAAAATCCCAGTAACAGTCATTGTACAAACACTGTAAGTTTAATCTGGACTCATGCATGTTTGTTTCTCTCAAGAAGGGTTTCTGAAACTTCAGTTCTGAAAAGTCCAGGCTACAACACAGCCTTCTACACTCTCATTCTCTATGCAGTCAAGCCCAGTTAGAATACTTACTGTGGCAGCAAATAACCTTAAAGTTTCATGAGCTCAAAGTCACTCACGTTACAGGTATATGATGCATCAGCTGGAGGCTCTGATCCATGTCTTCCGTCATCGCTCAGGGACTCAGAGTGACTGAGCCCTCTCCTGACCTCTGGAAAGTCTTCAGTCACCATAGTGGGGGAAGGACTGATGGCAAATCAAGTACTCTAGTCACTGGAAAAAGTCGCGTGGCCATACCTGTCTCAGGAGAGCTAAGAAACACTGTCTTTTGATGTGTCTGGAAGAAAGAGATCCAGAATCCTGGTGGTGGCCCTCATGACTTCCGCATTCCTGTAATCTTTCAGGTGGCCAAGGAGTTGCCACATTTCCCTGTACCTTCCAGAGCTCCACGCAAATATCATTGCCAATACCCAGCACAAACTCTGTCTGTTTCTGTCCCCTTCCCTCTCCTCTGTCAGCACAGCCATCTTCCTGATGCTACAAGGAAGTTGCCTTTCAGATTCCGTGGGGCAGATCCTGTATTTTTCCACAATCCAAATAGCCCCGTGCAGCAGCAAGAGGGATTAATAACAGGAATCTGTACGCTTTCTTAAAACTTCTTAACACTTGTCATTGGAAAAATCCGGACTCCGGCAGATCTCACAGCTTTGTCTCACGCACTAGGATCCTCCTGCAGGTACCCCTTCCTACTCTTCACACAAACCAGTATCTTTCTTACTGTGGGACTTTCACTCTTCCACTGCACAGAACGCTTTTCTCTAAGGATGTCTCATACCTGGCTCCTCCTCATCATTTACATCTTAAATGAGATGTCTTCCCAGAGACAACTTTCCAAAATACCCCAGCTAAAGCCAGCCATCCCTGTCCAATCACTCTCATTCCATTATCTAGTGTTATATATATTAGCATTTATCAGTGTCTAAAATTATTTATAATAGGTGTATATTTTTAGTGCATGTTTATATTTTTGTACACTTATTGTCTGTCTATCCTCTATGTCATATGAAATCCATGATTTCCTGAACTTTTCCAGAACTTTAAGCTGTGCTGCTCACTATTGAATTCTCAGATAGTTCTTAAGCATATTTACTGAATATATAAATTATTTAACCAATATTTTTTGGACATGAATAAGGCCAAGAAGGAAATTTGCTAGAAAATTGGGTCAGATCTGAGTGCCAAGCTTTACTAAGGATCAAACTGTCGAAGATGCTCCAAGAAGACAGCATTGTGTTCTGGTGCAGCCCGAAAGCGCCATGTGGAAGAAGAGGTGCTTCTGTGCATTTACACCTGCTGGGTACAAGACACAAACTCAGCCCCACCAAGGCACGTGATCAGGTCAGAAAGCTCCACTGGAGATTTCCACCTCGGTTTGCAGGTTTGGTAAACTGAAACACAGAAGGGAAAAAATCCCAATCTGTCCTGCAGAGGGAGATACTCCAAATATTTGCCAGGGTAAACTTCAGCTATGAGTGGAAAGAGAAAAAGAAAGAAGGAAGGAAGGAAAGAAGGAAGGAAGGAAAGGAGGAAGGAAGGAAAGAAGGAAGGAAGGAAGGAAGGAAGGAAGGAAGGAAGGAAG
The DNA here is from genome assembly GCA_004363535.1 of Dasyprocta punctata. Classification (NCBI taxonomy): domain Eukaryota; kingdom Metazoa; phylum Chordata; class Mammalia; order Rodentia; family Dasyproctidae; genus Dasyprocta; species Dasyprocta punctata. The sequence goes on along the minus strand of RJWM01014570.1, from coordinate 30,555 downwards.
GAAGGCAAGCAAGAAAGAAAGAAAGAAAGAGAGAGAGAAAGAAAGAAAGAAAGAAGGCAAACGATTCTCCTCTTACCATTCTAAATCACAGATGGTTCGCACATGGATCACACTTCTCATGGAGAGAAAAATTAAACTTAAAAAAGTCCTAGTTTGGCAGGTGCTTGTCAAACTCTCTATAGAACAGCATTTCAAATCCTGGTTTTTAAAGAATTTTTGCAAATGAAGTTCTAAGAAATAAGAATTTCTCATTAAAACTCACAAAGCATACAATGAAACAAGCCCCTGTTCTTGAAGGACATCAGAAGCAAACACAAAATTAGAGCTTCCAAAACTGCAGGCCTAAGGGTGGAGATGCCCCTGCTGTAATGAGATGCAAGTCATTTCACCAAAGACCCTGTTCCAACCTTGGCAAATAATTGCTTTACTAATCTCTCCTCTAATTATTAAATTTCAGTGTTCCATCTGTTTCCTCCTGGGACTTTATCTGAATAAACTCAGTTTATTCCCAAATCTTATACATTCTTTTGACTATGTGAATAACATATTATTTATTTACTTACTTAATTACTTATTTTAGTTTTGTATTGATGACTCATCATTGATTTGCAATTTGTATGGCCTATCTAGTTCCATTAACTAGGATATTAATTTGGTTGGTTTTTATAGGCAGATAATGATCATGTAGTTTTCAAATACAACTTATTCCTCTTTACATCTCCTTTTGTAGAATTAGAACTATCCTGGAGATGGTGCACTACAATTTATTTTTTATTTTATTTTATTTTTTTGATACCGGGGATCGAACTCACAACCTTGTGCCTGCCAGGCAGGCACTTACACCACTGAGCTAAATCCCCAGCCCTATTTTTTGAGACAGGGTCTGTCTTAGTTACTTTTCTCTCATTGCTGAGACAAAATACCTGATGCCCAAAATTAGGGAAAGAAAGGTTTATTTCTTACAATTCTCAGGAGCTTCCAACCATACTTGGCTGGCTCCAAGGCAGCAGGGCATGGCAGGGCAGCCATTCATGGTGGCCACCAAACAGCAAGGCGCACAAACCCTGTGAGAGAGGAAGAGCAAGAGAGGGAAGACCCATGTTCCTCTTGCCCTTACACTGTATGTCAGCTCCACCCCTGGGCAGGTGCAGAACTCACATTGCCAATCCCAGTGCTAGACAATAAACCAATCACAAGTGCCAGACTCAGCCCCGTACAAATTATGAGTGCTTGAGGGGACACAGGATCAACCAATACAGGGTCTCACTATGCAGTTCAGGGTAGGCTTGAACTCACTTTGTAGCCCAGGGTACTCTTGAACTCACAACGATCCTCCTGCCTCAGACTCCTGAGTGCTGGGATTAAAGGTGTGTGCCACCACACCAGGCTTGTGCACTACAATTTAAAGGGATTTTTTTTTCTAAATTTTTGCATCAAGTAAAAGGCTTGCTGCAGGTTTTGGATTTATAAACTTTACAGAGTTAGGGATGTCATGTTGCATTTATAATTTACTAGGAAAAAAATGTATAAACAGGTACTGATCTTTAAAACACTGGACCTAGAAAGTTTAATTTTCCATTAGGAAAATGAAAAAACAAAGAGATTTAGAGAAAATATACATACATCCATCAAAAAAATTTGAATCCAGGTTAAAGAACTCTTAAACAAATGAAAATTGAAAACAACCAAAATTTAAAGCATAGAAAAATAGCAACACTTCACATTGGGAGATCCATGAATGGCAAATAAGCACATGAAAAAATGCTTTCTATCATTAGCCACGAAGGAAATAAAAAGTATAACCACAGTGAGATACAACTTCATAGTCAATGCTGCTCTGAATTAAATTTAAAAGCAAATGTTGATGAATCAACATATCTGTCCTATTTTATTGCTAAGAATATAACAGTTTAATCACTTTGGACAACTGACAGTTTTGGCAGTTTATTATAAAGTTAAATAGACATTTACCCTAGAACACAACAATCCCATTCATAGCAATTTATTCAAGAGAAGTGAAAACGTGTCTACAAAAAGATTTGCACAAGAATATCTGCAGCAACACTATTTACCACAGCCCAAAATATGAAAACAAAGTAAATGTCCATTCAAAGGCAAATTGGGTAAATTAATTATTTAGAATATAGTGATCAAACCCAAAAAACTACTTATACATGAAACAACAGGGCTTAATCATAAAAACATTACTTTGAGTGAAATAAGCCAGACACAAAAGAATACATGCCTATAGGATTTCTTTGGATAAACAGATAAAAACATCCTCTGGTAAGAAATCAGAATAGTAAAGTACTTATGGGAAGGCAGATTTATGGAAGGCAACTTGGGAAAATTTTCTTGGGGTGACAGAAATTTTCCATATCAATTTTGTATTGGTTCCCAGGGAGCAAGTATTTTCCAGTGCAGTACTTATTTCACTGTTCACCTAAGAACTATGTGCGTTTGTATTACATTTTATCATCGTCATGATGAAATAATGATACTGACCTCACAAATGAGCTAGAAAGCTTTCATCTCCCTTTATGTGTATGTGTGTGTGTGTGTGTGTGTGTGTATGTGTTACATATTAGCAAGTAACAAACTACCCCAGAACTTGAATGACTTAAAACACTGCATACTATGTTGTATCTTTTGTGGGCAGGCTTAGCTGAGTGTTTCTGACTCAGGGTTTCTACACAGTGGCAATCATTGTGTCAATCAGGGCTCTACTGAGGAAGCTCGGCTGCCCAGCTCACTCATTTGGCTTTGGGAAGGCCTTTGAAACCCGCTTCCATCCTCAGCCATAGTTATCGGTACAGGTGGCCAAAGACAAGATATACTAACAACATGGCATCTTGCTTTGCCCAGAGCTGGGTTATGAGGGAAGTAAGACAGTAAGAGAGCAAATGGAAGTCACAGTCTCTCTGTAACATAATTTTGCAAGTGACATCCAATCACTCTGCCATTTTTTTTTTTTTTTTTTGATAATCACAAGTTAATAGGTCCAGCTCACACTCAAGGGGAAGAGATTACAATGGCATGGGTGAGAAACACGAGAGAAATTATGAAAGAGGCTGTTCAGAGGCTGCTTATCATGGTATATATGTATTTTGCTTTGAGAGAGAAAATTTTTATTTTCACTTAATAATCTTGTGTATTCAGTGGTCCACAATTTAAAAAAATTCTTTGTGCCAATTTTTAAACAATTTTAGTTTTATTAGTACACATTTACAGTTCATAATATTTACAGTACATTCCTTGTGTGGAGTTGGTATGATTTAATTCCTTTAAGCATTTACCATTTTCCTGGAAATGTATCTGATTCATGCAGGTCTTCAAGTTCATAAATATATATTCATATCTAATAACCTTTAAGAACTTGTAAACAAGATTGCGTCTGTAGTTATTTCTCCTTATTATCATGCATTCTGTATATTCACATCTTTTTCTCTTTCCCATTATACTTGTTTTAGTATTCTTTTATATAATCTGATTTCTGTTTTATTAATCTCTCTTGACATTTTCCCCCTTCAGTCTTAATAATTTCTGTGTTTAATTGGTTTCCATTTGTAATGTTTCTTTGTGTTTGTTCCAATGCTTTTTCCAAACTCTTGAGGTGATCAGTGTTAAAGAAAAACTATTACAAGCCTAATTTTGTAGATCTTAATTGGCTTTATTTGTGATTGCAGAATTTGTCACCAAATGGAATAAAAATCATTCAAAATGCCCATCTCGCCACACTCCCACTGCACCCCTGCCCACGTGGGCAGGTTATGTTTATAGTCAGAGAAAAGGAAATGAGATTCAGAAAACAGAAGTGAGGTATGGAGACAGCCCAATTGGTTACCACTTGCAACTGTCTTAGTTGAACATGGTTTGAACAGTTGTCTGCTTGTGGTTGGCTAGGGGTCAGCCACATGTCACCATAGTAGGTTACAGTCTGCTTACACATTGTTACTGGCTTGTGTCTAGATGTTGCCCCAAAGCCTCATATAGTCATAGGTGGGGCTTTTCAGAGGTGGCGGAATGTAAGGTGCATGATGCTGGCATTAAACTGTGTGATTCTAGAACTATGACTGTGTGATTATTAAATTAGTCGACTGATTGATTTCGCATACTTCTGGGTGTGGATAATGGGCAGGTCCACCCTGGGTGCGAGTGGCATCACCCAAAGAGCGGACAGCCCAGAAGCGATAGAAGAGAAAAGCAGGCTGCCGCTGCTGCCGCTGCTGCCGCTGCTGCCACTGCTGCTGCTGCTTCTGCTTTGTTACTTTGCTGCTTTTTGCCATCATAAACTGTTTCTCTTCTGTGATGTGGCTATGCCATACCACCCTGTCTTGGAGCCAGCCAACTGTAAACTGAAACCTCTACCAACTGTGAACTGAAATAAACCTTTCCTTCCTTAACTTTGGGTGTTGGGTATTTTGTCTCAGCATGGAGAAAAGTAACTAAAACATACAAGAAGTGAAGTTTCAGTTCTCCCTGTACTGAGGAAACTTTAAGTCCAAACTTACTAGTTGGCTTGTACTTTCTAACATTTTTAAATTTCCTATTAAGTAGTTAAAGCTATAATTTTACCTAATATTACTTCTTTAACTGTTCCAGGCATTTGACATGCAGAGTTTTCATTATTTCTTAATTATATGCATGTATTATTTTATATCCTTTTAAAACCAAGACTTACTTAGTAAGGTGTTTTTGGAATGACGACCGGAAGCCCAGATTCAGTTCCAGCTCTGTTACAAACTACCTGTGTGACATGAGGAGAGTCACTGACTTCTGTAGGTCTAGTTCTTTCCTTTAGGTCCAGGACACTGAGATGTAGTATTAGGATGCTTCTTTTTATGTAGTCTTTTACATTTCTGATTTCTAAGTTTGTTTCAGAAAGTAGACCGTGGATAGTCTATGTATAACTTTGCTATAATTCAGAAGGAAAATTAAGAGGATTCAGAATATATCTAAGGTCCTTTTAAGTACTAAAAGAAAATCTGTGCTAGACTATATGAACAATCCTAATAACCTAGACAAGTAGTTCCCAAAACTTCCTGTGCACTAGAATTACCTGTGAGCATTTGTTTAAAAAGTAGGTTCGTGTTAAAAGTACAGTCTTGTTGGTTTTCCAAAAGAGCCCTTGAGAGTCCCGTGTGCAGCCAGCTGAGTACTAAGCAAAACTGACCTTGGGGAATGTGGCCTTACCAGCTGCACAATGGACAGCTCAAGGGCATTGTTCATGTCACTGTTTGAATGGTTTTGGAAGTAGGTTGTAAAGTCCCCGTGCTGACCTTTGGAGAGATCCTCTTCCTCTGGAGCGTTAGCTGCTTTTCTGCAAATGAAGGCTTGAACTCTCTTCCAGCTGGGTCGTTCTACTTGTGCATAATCCAGCTTCAGGATCTGCTTGTACCAAAACTCATGCTTTTAGGACATGAGGTGACATTTTCATGTCCTGTATTGTCCATGCATGGTTCATGAAACCGTTCTGAACTGTTCCTGCCTGGAAAGAAAAAAAAAAAAATGGCCATTATACTTATTCTAAGGGGGATGTGTATGTTTTCAAGGAGGCTCACAGGCATGGGTAATGTTTAAGGCAAAAGTACATAGTACTGGTAAAATTAAATACTTGTTTATCTCATCTGTGAGATATTGGGAGGTGGGGGGTTTTGCAAGACATTATCTTTAAAAGATCACCCATACTCCCGGTAGATGAGGAAGTTCTTACTAGTGTGTTAACCTTGTAACTAATTCATTCAGATATTCAAGTGAAGGAACTGAGTGGAAGTCCCTATCTTCAGGGAGTTCAAAGTCCAAGGACAAGGCAGCTATTGATAGCATAAAGAGACATGGGACCAAATGCCATGGCACACTGGAAGGAACTGCGAAGAAGCCGTCACTGGACTTCCTTATGTAGGGTGTGGAGAGGGGGTCAGGTGGGAAGAGCAGAGGAAGACCCAAGGACTAGCAGTTGTACAAAGGTGACAGGGTCAGACCAAGGACCGGCTGGCTGTCATGTTTTAACAGATGTCAGCTGGATGGTGCCCAAGGGAGACCATCTGCCCTGCCTGTTCAGAGGCTCTATGCCTTTTCAGAGTCTTCTAGTCTCTTCCTGTGATAAAATTAAACACAATCGCTAATGCCCATATATTACTTTCCTCCTCCTGTGAATAGACTTAATTATCCCTTTGAGAAGACTGTGATTCCCAAGTCATTAAATAATTAGTAACCTAAATGACCACTGTTTTAAGACTCATTTGCTACTTCTTAGACTATAAAATAAGAAACGCTCAATTTCCTAATAGCGACAAACCTTAGGGAAAGGAACAAGTTAATCCTGTTAAAGATATCGCTGCATTGTAGGTCTTTACTGAAGCAGGTGAGGATCTTAACAACGGCGATGTTCCTGCACTCTGATTGGGGTGTTAGGGAGGAAAGACATGGACATAGGGAGGTCTGAGCACCTAAATCGTAGGTGGGACTAGTCTGGTCTCTGTCTTGGGGCAATTAGTCCAACTCTGCAACTCAGCTCCTTTTTCATGAGCTGATTCAGAAACAGGAAAGCTTGCATCAATGTGGCCTGTTCCTCCCATTATAAAACACAAACCGGATGGTAAAGAGTAATCAGAAAAGCCTTGTAACACCACATGCCAGGAGTACGCAGCAGAGTCATCATGAAAATTAAGAAAAATACAGACTGTGGCATCCCACTCAGACATAGCCAATCAGAATATTCTGGAGTGGGATCAAGGAATATTTTGTTTTAGGCTCTCACTGTGGTTTTGATGAATATCTCCTATTAAAAACCACTGCACTATCTTTATACAGAATATTTGGTTTATAATTCAATGGATTGTGTCTCCCACCTCTCCTTAGTCAGCCTGGTGTGTCAGCACGGCATGTCTGAGGCAGAGGTCTGTGACTTCAACAGGATTGTTCTCAGTTCCTATGTCTGGTTAACCCATCCTTATTTCCTGAGGATCGCAGTACTTAGGAAGGTTGCATCCAACATATTTCCTGCATGGCCTCAGTTGATGATTTTGTTTGTGGAAGGATAATGCTATCGGCTTCCAGGATGAAGTCCTGGTACATCACTCTGTCTTTGAACATCAAGAAAGCGGAAAGTTCCTTTCTGACTAATAGCCAGTAGAGGGCTTGCCTGTGGGCCTTGGGCAGCAGCTTGCAGAACCTCCAGAAGCCTGCAGTGCCGCCTGCTGGGAGAACATTTTAGTTCATGCAATTTTACTAACTTAAATGTTACCAGAATATTTGTAAGCTCACCAAAAATGCAAAAGCCATCAGCCACTCGATCTGTGGCCATATGTTGTAGACAAATAGAGGCGGCCTATAAAGGGGGGCTATGCCCATAGGAGTTGGGGAGGAGAAGGATGGGAAGAGGGAAATAGGAAGGGAAAATGGACTATTGCCCTGGAGCCAGGCAATCCCATCTTGAATGAGCTATCTCTAAGGTCAGTGCTCAGCTGGACAGCGTTACGGGATGCCTAGCCTATATTATGCAGAAAAATACGTGCTTATTGACTGGGAACAGTAAAATCAAGATATTAGAACCTATGGACCAGGTCCACAATGAATTAAATATTACATGATATGTCAGCAGCAGGCTCTAAGCCAAGTCAAACAGCTCTCAACCCAATAAGTCTTGTTTAGAATAACTATCAGGAGGCTGTACAGCCCTAGGGACAACTTCAGAGAGAAGGAAAATGGAGAGGCTCTGACAAGTTTTGAAGGGGAAGGAAGAAAGACAACTATTTCCAGGCAGGAGGGGTATGGGTGTGGCCTAGGAAGTAATAACAGCTAATTTTCACCTAGGAAAATATTAACCATGGTATAAGCCAGAAACCTTAAATAAAACACAAATAAATATCCCAAGTATTTTAATCTGCTAGCTTCAGGTTCTATGAACACAGATAGATATTAATGTGGGTCTCAGGCTATCAGGCACCAATACAAACACAAATGTCGCCAAGCAAAGGTATCTTGACAATGACAAAGCTGTGTATGGGTGTAGGTATAGAAAAATATTTACTTCTTCTTTCATATGCAGTAAAGCCACTCATTCTGTTTATTCCTTTCAATAACATGGGTTTCTCAAATATCACAACCATAAAATTACTAAAGTTCCAGCTGGTAATGACATTAAGTACAGAGGGAATTGGGGAAGGGAATATGTTAAACATTTTTCAAAGCAAAAACTTGTGAGTTTTCAATTGCACACCAGGAAACCCTGAAGGCTTTTAGCGATTATTCAAAGACTTCAAAGCCTCCCAGAGGAAGTGTTATTTAGAGTCAGAGGTCAAGAGTCCTTTAAAGCTCCTATTCTGTTTTGCTTCCCCATATGAAACAGTTCAGAGGAAGGTTCTAGAACTTTCTTCTAAAACTTTCTTCAGCATCATGCATTGACTTAAGGTAGTCCTACTGCCATAACAATTATTTTTGTCAAAAGAAAAGAATAGACTTCAGAAAGCAATTTTTTAAGGTCGAATCAATATGTAATGTACTTATTTTCTTCTGGGTCACTTGATCTAAACAGTTTCAAAAATCAGTGTGAGCTTGAGATTTGAAGCCAGGGAGACTTGAGTTCAATTTCCAACTCTGCCACTTCTCAGCACACTCACCCTCTCTGAATTTTGGGTTCCTGGGGTATCAAATGGGTCTGCTTCAAAGGTTCTTCTTAACAAGTTTGGGCAGCAAATGAGAAAGTGTGCAACACAACCGGGCTGATGGACGCTCACAGAAGGAGGCCAGAGAAGGCTATGACACTGATCCTGAGGGCAAGGTGCTAATGTGGGATGGGGGAAGAAAACAGCAACACTTCTCCTGCCTTCCAGAGCAGAAGGAACCAGGAGAGGGCTGAGGCTGTGCTGGGCAGGGGCGTACACAGACCCAGAGCACCACCCACCTTGCAGGCTGCTGGCAATGGTGATGGCAGTGCCAAGGGAGAGCAGGCAGGGAGGCCACGTGGGCAGTCACATTGTCCCTCCTCCATGCCATCCCCCTACCTCCCCAAGGCGTCTCCTAACAGATGAAGCCCCGCGCCTTGCCCTGGCCCTTACCCAGCATGTCCTCATGGCACTGGGGGCTGAGGTGGTGCAAGAGTGAGATTCCACACAGACTGCAGGAAGAGAAAGAGCTGTGCCTCTCAAGATCCCACCATGTTGGGCAGGGAGGCTCCGACCAGAAGACAACCTAGCCTGCTTTCCTGGTGAGTGCGCGTGACCGGCTCGGACCCCAGGAGAAGAAAGAGATGTGCCTCTTGTAGGCCTACCAGCACACGGGCTAAGTATCTAGGACTCCCTCCTCACACCCCATAAACAACCTGCTGGTTCAGAGGACTGGCTAAGTTGACAGCAAGTGTGGTACATAAAGCAACTAAATGCTTGTATTGTTCAGTTGATTTTGTAGGCCTGGAGCCAGCAGTCTGAGCATTTCTTGGGAGGATGATAGTACGCAATGTAGCAAATATGGGGGATTCTTCTCTGTCGTGTCTTTGAGGCCCAATACTGTTCTCATTGTTTTGCTTTATTCTGATTTTTTTTTTTTTTTGCTTTATTTCATACTGTTTTTATTGGTTTCGTTGTGTTTTGTTTTTGGCTAAATTTTACTATACCTGATGGAATGGTCAACTATTCTGAAAGTAACAAGGTATGTTGTGGTGACTGTTGTTTTCCTGGTGTCTTTCTTTGAAGTTTTGTAACTTTGTTCTGTTATGCTTTGTTGGATTTTAGTATCTTTAAAATAAAAAATTTTTTTAAAAAAATGAGATTCCAAGAAGAAAAGGTTCAAAGGGCCCAGGAGGATGGTGAAGGTCAGGTCCTTGACAATCTACATGGGACCACCTGCTTCCTTGATGTCCTTTCAGGCACCTCCCATGCTGCTTGGGATGTGAGAGACCCTCAAGGCATATATGCTGAAAGGGTCCTCTGGGCCCATGCACACAGGTGAGAGGAAACAGTCATGCCATGGGCAACTCCACTGCCTCCCCTCTGTGTGGCCACCAGGGTGGCAATGGATTTGGAGTCAAGTTGTGCCCTGACTCAGCTCCCCACCAGCCCAGGCACCCTGGGTACAACACTTACCCCTCTGGGCTCAGTTTGCTCATCTGTAAATGAGAATAATGATTTCACAAAGCTGTTGACAGTGCTAAATTTATATATATATACATATATATATATACATAATACATACTATAATGTATTATACATAATATTGTACATACATGCAAGTATGTATGGTATGTATTTGTTAGATTCTGTATTCATGGATTCAACCAAGTGTGAATTGGAAATATTTTTTAAAAAAACATTCATCTGTAGTGAACATGTACAAACTTTTTTCTTGTCATTATTTCTCTAAACAACACAACAACTATTTATACAGTGTTTACTTTATATTAGGTTTACACATAATCTAGAGGTTATTTAAAGTCTACAGGAGGATATACATAGTTTATAAGGGAATATTAAGGCATACCTGTATGTATATATCCATATATATGTCTTATAGTGCCTAGCATACAGTAAAAACTTGATTTCTCATTTAGTCATCCTCTTTATCATATTATTATCATTACTATTATTCTAGCTTCAAGTTGATTGTTATACATTTTCTAGTCCTGGATTCCCAATCTCTGCTCAGGGCTTCCTGCTCTGTCTCCTCAGTGGTTTCACTGTGGGCCAAGTGTGTAGTCTGGAAAGAGCATTGTGGTTGGAAAATGCCCTTTTCAGGTGACAGCCCTCATCCCATGACCTCATGCTCCTTCAGGGTCCCTTTTCCTGTTTATCTACCTATGATGTCTCTTGGGCCACCTGGGCCTTTGAAGGCTGAAATTGTACCAAAACTACTAACAGTGTAACAAAATGTTATGGTTCATGTCTGCATGTCCCCCCTAAAGCCTCATGAGAGCATGCAGGGTGGGCTTTTCAGAGGTGACTGAATCTAGAGTTGGTGATTGATTCATAGTCCAATGCTGGGATTAACAGTGAGTGCTACACCTGCCCTAGGGCAGATAGCCTGCATACAATATAAGGGACAGAAAGAGGTTTGTCTTCCCATTTTGTTCTTGTTGCTTTTGCTGTCTTCCCCCACCATGAACTGTTGCCCCTCTGCCATGTGCCACCCTGCCTTGGAGTCAGCCAAATATGGACTGAAACCTCTACAAATTGTGAGCTAAATAAACCTTTCCCCTTTTAACTTTGGGTGTCAGGTATTTTGTCTCATCAACAAGAGAAAAGTAACTAAGACCTACGGGGTGGTTGAAAGGGTACTCAGATTTAAATACCCATTCCCAGAATGGTCCCCATGTGTAGAAATTTTCTGTCTTGTTTGAAATTCAACCATGACAACTCATTCCCTTTGTTCTGAGAGCATGGTCTTTGAGAACACACTGTTGCATAGAGCTCCTCCTAGAGAAGCCACACCCTGAGTCATAAAATAACAGCTCTTTGATAAGAGCAGTTCATAGTTTTTGCACCCTTATCTTATGCCAAGCAGAGTGCTGAGCCTCAATGTACATCACATTTAATTCTAACATGTTTTGAGGGGGATTCAATGAGCTCCATTTTTAACATAAGGAAACAGCTTCAGGGAGATTAAGAAACATCATCAAAGTCATATAATCCATACACAGTGGAGCTGAGCTCATTTCTGTACAAAGCACACTTGGCCCTTACAGTGGGTCATTTTAACACCTCCTCCTCTGTGGCAATATCATGTTTAGCAATACAAAATGAAACACACAGTGATAATAGCCAGAAAAGACATAAAGCTGGAGAAAATTGTTTCCTATTAGCTCCCATATTTATATATGCCAGTAAAATTTTTAAATTGATAAAATATGAAATAAATATGGTACACAAAAAAAAGCAATAAACTAATACTAATTATGTTATTGGACTTTTAATGGGGGAACCAACTTATCCATAATGCTAAAGTTAAACAATAACAAAGGAAATAGCAATTTTTAAATGGAGGAATGAATGTTAACTTTAAGGATATTATTCAGCATGCTAGTTTCCTAATGCTACCATAACAAACTATTGATAGCTAGGTGGATTACAACCTTAGAAGTTTGCAATTTGATGGTCCTGCTGGGCCAAAGTCCAAAATGAATTGTGGGCAGGGCCACGCTCTTTCCGAGGTCTGTAGAGAGAGACTTTCTTTCCTCTCCCTCGCTTCTGGTGGAGGCTGTCAATTCCTGGGGTTCCTCAGCTGCAGTTGTGGCATTCTAGTCCCTGCCTCTGTTGTCGCCTGGTGTTCTCTCTGTGTGTCTGTGGGAGTCCCTGGGTATGTGTGTCTCTCCTCTTCTTTCAAGGACACCACTCATATCAGATTGAGGCCCCACCCTCCTCCAGTATGACCTCACCTTCATGTAACTAATTATATCCAAGGTGGCCCTATGACCAGACAAAGTCACATTCTAAAGTACTAGAGGTTTGGCATATCTTTTGGGGGGAACTGTAATTCAACCCAACACTTCCTGTAAAATATTTCTTGTGTCATGGGAGCCAACAAAGATAGCACCTTGTACTTCATATTCTATTTCATTATTAAATTAAAAGAAAAACTAAAATCTCCAAGTGGCCACTTGGGAAGTCACAAAAGTTCTCACATTCTATTGCTTTGTCTTCACGGTTCCTCTGCTGTCTTTATGTCAAATCTATTGTTTAAACTCAAGTATTTCCAGCAGGGTCATGGACACAAGCTGAACCTTGAGTAAATGCAAGTCATACTACACCATCACGAACTTATTCTCTGAACAAAAGCAGGGAGATGCAAGGACACAGGTTACATTTAACTTTCAGGTGAACAGTTTTTTTTTTTTTTTTTTCAGTACTGGAAATCGAACCCAGGTTCTGTGCAATAATCTGCATCCCCAGCCCATTTAAAAAAATTTTTTGAGACAGTGTCTTGCCAAGTTGCTCAAACTGGGCTTGAACTTGTGATCCTCCTGTCTCAACCTCTCAGAGTGCTAGAATTATAGGCATGTACCACCAAACTCAGCTAGCAACAATTTAAAAAAAAAAGTGTCCAAATCACCATGAGATATATTTATGCTATAAATTATTCACTATTTACCTGGAATTGGAATTTAATTGAGCATCTTGTATTTTTATTTGATAAATCTGACAATCTTAACTGGAAGATCCCTGAATTAACTTTCTTGCTAAAGGCTGTGAAAAAAAATAGTGCTAAATTGAATCTTGCATATTTATCATTATAATTCAATAGTAACTATAACAACTGTTTGGAATTTAATATTGCAGGGAAGAGTATTTTATTACTGATATTATTTAAGACTGCTGAACACAGTGACCATAGAAATCCATCTAACTTTTATTCAGTTTTATAATTGTTTTAAAATTCTCTGCAGATGATACACACTTCTGTTGTATGCACACAAAGCCGTCTGCACCCACTGCCCTGTTCTTTGTCCCCACTGACCATGCACAGTGAAAACCTCATGTAAGCAAAATGCTTTACAGTTTTGAAATCTTTCTTCCGCCATTATTTAGTTCGATTCTTGCAGCAGCCCTTTGGGTTGGCAGATGTGGTGAAATTGCTTTCTATAAAGAAGTCTGAGGTGACTGACTCACAGCCATTATCCCAAGCCCTTTCTCCCAGGACACTTTGAGTCGAGTACTGGTTTTGCTACAACCTAGGCTGAGTCATGTCATTTTATTTTTCTTGGCCTTAGTTTTCTCATCCATGCAAAGAAAAGAGTTGAATCAGTTGGCTTTCATGATGCCTTCGCGTTACGAAAGTCTATGGGTCAGACCTTCTGTTTCAGGTGTAGGTGTTACAATGAGAGAGAGAGAGAGACAGAGAGAGAGACAGAGAGAGAGAGAACAGGATGTAGCAGAGTGGGAGGGCGAGCAGTCTGAAACACCACAAAGTTTGCCTCCTTATCATTCAACATAAAGTGCCTTGCTGCAAAGGGCACACAGTTGACCCTTAAAACTGGGGAATGGAGGCCAGGGATTATGCCAGGTGCTCACCTCTCACCAGCTCACATACACGCCCCATGCACACACAGCCAGCAGACCCAGATGCCTTTCAGTAACTACATGACTCCCTGCTTAAGGATGCTTCACAGCCCTCACCCCAGGCCTGCAGCACCATCCATCCAATTCCAGGAGTGTGTGACCAACCCACACAAGTGAATCCAGTTACTTGGTCTCTAGCACAGAGCTTTACTCATGTTTACCTGTACTCATCATCTACGCCATTCATCTATTGTGTTTTAGTTCTTTCTACCATGAAGTGTTAAGGAACACTGTGAATGTACATGCTTGAGGGTGTAAGGGCCGGGAAAAGACAGGAGAACAGTAAGGGAGAATATCAAAAGCAATGAGAAAGAAAAGGGTGTTGTGACTCAAGGCACCTTCTTATTCCCTATGTCAATACACATACAGGTATATGTATACTGTAAAATTCATACTGTATACATAATAAATAACAAATGGAGGAACACTTATATTTTTGAATTCCAAGACCAAATAGAGTAGGATATATTTTTTTCTTCCCATGTTAATTTACAGGTTTAATACAATTCCAGAGCTAGCAGGGACACTGTAAAGCAGACTGTCTCCTCCATCAGCAGTGAGTTTGTAAATCACTATGACCCTTTGGAAAGCAAGTCAGCAATATGGGTAAAGAATCATGAAAACATTAAAGCCTTTCAGCCTGTATTTCTACCCCTAGGAACCTATCCTAAAGAAATAATCCCAAATAGTAGAAAAACCATATGTTCATTCATGCTCACTGTGCCACATATAAAGAAAAATTGAAAGTAATTTAATCCCTAACTAATGGAGCATAGTTATGGAAAATCACAGAAGAAATACTATGTAGATATTAAAATTACTGCACAGGAAATAATGTTAAGAAACAAAGCACTATGCAAGACTCTCCTGATACAGCTAGTAAAAAGCTCCGAAGCAAATATTAAAAGTTACAGTTTATGAGTTAGGATGGTAGATGACATTTTCTCCTTTCTAAACATTTTGCCATTTTCCTGTTATAAGAAAGTAGAAGTGACCATAATCAAGTTATAGAAGTCTATTTTATCTTCTTGAGATTCAACTAATTGTGTGACAGTGAAATGCAAGTTTGGGGCTGCTACACATCCCTGCTCACCCGTAACATTTTTCCTTAGTTGCAGGTGCAGTGCCTGAGAAGATGAAAGGATTTGTGGAATATTAGTATTAGAAACCAAGTGGATTAATTGATCACAAACATTGTGTCTATAGGCAGTCACTGTATATAACAGACCAGGTCACATAGCACCCTCATAAGTCAAAACACGGGTTCCTTCTGGGGCGGAGACATTGACGGATAGGATACACAAGCCAGGCTCAGAGGATCCAAGGTTGTGTTGTGTCACGAAAGGACACTGTATGAGGAGGAGCCACAGAAGAAGCCTAAATCAGATAAAAACCAGTGTTGTCAAATCCCTCACTGCAGTGATGTCTCAATTGGGACACTGGCTCAAGATCCAAATGAACTACATGCATTTCTAGAAGCCATCTTGGATACCTGTTGGAACAAAATGATTAGCTGCACAAATAAAACAGCTAGATTAAAAGAACAACCAGAAGATTCTGCTCTGACTTAGCACCACCAAAAGCATTCTTGGGCAGGTGTGGTTGGTTAAACTCTTAGACACAGTGCCCTCCTGGGGCCCAGCATGTAGCAGTGGAGATTTGGAGGGAAAAGAGGATGGGCAGATGGGGACATCAGGGTAAGTCAAGACTTGAATAAGTAAAGTCCAGAGTTCTCCCAGGCAATGAAGAAGAAAATGATAAAAGAAGGGACAAAGAATTGTAGGGCTGTGAGAGATATCAAAATGAAAAATAACATACCAAGGAAGACAGCTGCATGGTGGGCCACAGAACACATAAGACATTATAGCACCACTATGAAATAAATGGAGTTTGGGTTCAGCTTTATATTCCTGCTTTCTATTTACGGTGCTAGGAATCCCATTTCAATTGAAGTGCAAACATGTCTTGTTTGTTTTTATTTATCTGAGAAATTTCAGTCTCATCTCCTAGCACAGTCCCACACTCGGGTTGTCATTTCTTTGAAGGAGACAGGTGATGTACGAGCACTGCTAACTCAGGGTCTTCTGCGAACTGAGGTTTGCAACTGCCCCGCCTGCTTCAGAGCCCATCAATCTTGGCCTGGGCTGGCACCTTCAGCCTTTATTGTTAGGTCATTGAATATGGTTTTGGTTCTGGTTGGAAAATTATTTGAAATCTTAAACAGATGCTGAAATTATTCTGTTTTTCATTGCTTGAATGATGAAGTAACTTATTATTCCTGAAGGGTAAGACCTGGGTTTTTATTACTATGCAGATAAGCTAAGGTTATTTCACTCTTCTGTCAAGAGAGAAGCTGTGCTCTCTCCCAACAGTTCACATGATGCTGGGATGGGAACATCACTGAATTTTTTCGCAGCAAACTGAAGCCCAGATGAGAATTTCTGCATCCATCCATCAGCATCTATTGGGAATCAGCTTAATGCAAGGCACTGTGCTAGATAAAGAAAGGTAAAAAAGATGTATGACACAGCTCTGCTTTCTGGATGTTCAGAATGAATATCATACAGAGATGTTCATAGGAACCAGCGTTCAGAAACAGTGTGAGAAAGCGATGTGAACATTTCACGGCTACAGTGGGAGAATCATTCGTATATCTTGATTGCAAGCCCTGTCTGACTCCCATCCAGCCCCCATGACCATCTCTATGACCTCATCTTCTCCTTTTCTCTTCTTCATTCTGCTCTTTCCACTGTGGCCATCTCCTTGGTGCCCGAACATCTAGGACACACTCTCACCTAAGGCCTTCTGTTCTGCTTCTCCCCACTGCCTGAAGTGCTCTTCCCAGATGTCCGATGCCTTGTTCCCTCGCCTTCCTAGGAGTTTTCTCGTTTCATGCTCAGAAGGAGGCCTCTCCTGACCACCACATTTGAAACCCCTTTTGCTAGATACACTCCCTTCCTTGTTTTTGTCCATAGCACCTACATCTGTCTAGCATAATATATGGCTTTTCCATATTGCTTGCGATCCTGCTCCCTACTAGATTATAAGTTCCATGAGGGCAGGAACTTTGTCTGCTTTGTTATTGCTATATCTCCAGAGCCTAGGATGGTGCTTAATACATGTAGGTATTCCTAAGTATTTACCAAATGATCAAACTGCCTCCTGAAATCCTCATGCAACACTGGGTGCTTTGTATGAGTCATGCATGTGAACACTCTCTGCAAATCCACAAGGCAGGTGTTATTCCTAAGATTAAAAATGGTTGCCCTTTAGCCCATGACCATGTTGTGGAGTTTTCATAATGCCAAGGCTTGTTGGACATTTCCTAAGCCCTTCACAGGGTACTGTTTATCACTATGGTGAAATGGTCTGGACCAGGGCAAGTGGCCTTTGAACTTGCAGGCTCAACAATGCTTTTTGAAATTGCCAATGTCTTCATTCACAGTGAGAAAAGAAATCAGCCCAAATGCAGGCATGAATACACATGCTAAGTGTATTCTGTCCAGACTCCCACAGAATGCCAAGCCGTTGGTAGAATCTCTACAAATGTCCTGCACTCATCTCTACATTAGAACTGCTCCATCCAAAGCTCCCATTGCACTCAGCCCAAGTCAAATCTCCCTCTGTCCTGGACAGTGCTTAGAAGAGGAGCTGATCTCTCTCTTTCTTTCCTTGGCTTCCTTTTCCCACCCTTGTCCTCCTGCTCTGTGCCCCAAGATACTGAGCTCCACAGCCTACATCCTAGGTTCCTTTGCCTTCTGACTTCCAGGCAGAAACAGCTGAATGCACCAGCAGGACAACTGATAGAGAAAGAGACAGATATTTTCCTAAATGGCCTGCTTTTGGCAGTTGCTATTTTCCAATACAGTCAAACTCATACAAAATTCTGTGAGACCACTTATCCCTCCAAAGCAAGAGACGGTACTGACTTCTCATTGTCCAGCAACCTTCTTTATGGTTCTCTTTGTCCTACCACTCCTTTATAAATAAGCTCTATTAAACTCTTCAACTAATCTTGTAAATGTGCCGTTTATTTTCTATGTTGTCCCAACTGATGCAACATCACTGTCAATGTTTAACTTTAGGGATCTCTACTGTCTATATTTCAAAGATCAAGCAACTAACTCACTCTTCCACTAGTCAAGTAGAACCATTCTAGAGCAGTACTTCCAGCAGAATTTTTTTGTAAAGATGAAAATATCCTTGATCTGCACCATTCAACATAGGAGTCTCCAGCTACATTGTGCTACTAAGCACATGAAGAGTGACTAGTAAGACTGGGGATCGAATTTTAAAAGTTGATTATCAAGATTTAAATTTAAATACCTATATATGGCTACCACATTAGTTGGTGTAAGTCTAACCACTTAATCAAGTATTGCTGGCCTAGTACTTACTTTCTTTTCAAATGACAATTATATACCTCACCCTTTATGAGAGTGATCTTCTTAATTTTCAAGTTTGGGCTGGAAAATTCACTGTATCCCTTGTGACTTGCAACAGTACTATCCAGAGAGATTAGATAACTAGTTAAGCTGTGAGGAACAGTAGTTATGAGAGTGGAAACCATTGACTTTCTGCAGTCAGAGAAAAACTTACCAGGAAAATGTGACATAGGAAAATGTTTCAAGGAAATCTGTTTCTGCCTTGGGTCTGTAAGCAAAGTGAACAAAAATTTTCCCCTTCATTCAGAGGGCATAAAATTCAGGGACAAGATGATAATGCAACAATAATAGAAAACAAGTTCATGAAAGAGAGAGGCTTATTGACTGCAAGTTGGGAAGAGGAACTGGAAAATGCCTAGGCCAGGGGTTCTCTGCTTCTTAGAACCAGCTACCTATGAGCATATGCTCTGCCCCTACCAAAGAGAAGACTTCCCAGTGAGCAGCCTGACCTGACCAAGTGGGCAGGTAGTCTACCTGTCAGGAGATCTACAGCAGACATAAATTGTGCCCACCGTATATCCCTTATCTGAAATACTCAGGACCAGAAATGTTTCCAATTTCAAATTTTTTCAAATTTTATTTTATTTTATTTTATTTATTATTTTTTGGGGGGGGCGGCACTGGGGATTGAACTCACAACCTCACACCTGTTACACAGGCGTTTAAGTCACTGAGCCAAACTCCCAGCCCTTTTTCAAATTTTAGACTATTTGCATATGCATCGTGAGATATGTTGGAGATAGGGGTTTAACACAAGATTCATGTATGCTTTATATACATACCTTAACCATATTGCCTTAAAATAATGTTCTGCAATATTTTTAATAATTTTGTGCATAACACCAAGTTTCATAGTAGAGCATCTTCTACTTGTAGAGCTTCGTGGTCCCTGTGGCTTCTGAGTTCTGGTTTTCTCACCCCTATTTGGATTCTGTACCCTCCAGTATCCTTCCAGAGCATTCTTGCTTTTTCTATAGGCAGCCAGAGTTTCTATGTGTTGTTATCAAACTGAGACTCAATTCATTCTCATTGGAAACTAACAGGCTGGAGATGATGTGGCCAGAACAGCTTTCTTCAAGTCATTCATGCCTGTCTGTCCTCTCTCCTCATAGCTTCGCCTGTGCCTCTTGTGTTTTTCTCCTCTGTTTTATCCCCTCATCCTGCCCCTTACCTCCAGTCCCAGACTCCCCCTCAGCACAGTTTGCTCCACATCACTTTCCTCCTCGCTGGCTCCCAGTGAGGAGGTTTTGCACAGCACGTGCAGCCTTTGTGATGGTTTTGCACCCCTCAGCTGTTCATCATTTCTCATTCACCAAGGTCATCTGTTCACCAGTTCCCAAGTTCAAGCCCAGGTGTATGAAAAATGTTGTTTAATAGCAAGACACTGTTGTGAATCTGTATAAGTTTGGCAAAATCTCAAGAATTAAAACCTATGTTCTGGGTTCAAGAATAGAAGATAATCACTGATGCATCCAGTTAGATGATTTAGGTTTCATTTGCAGCTCTGCCCCCTTCTAGACCTACAGACAGGAGCGGGGCTGTGTTTTGGCCGCCCTTCTGCACCACATCACAAGCTGCCAGCTCCACTAAGTGGGAAAGGGTGGGGAACAGAAACTGCCTTCTTCATAAGAATAATAAAATAAGCAAAAGTGTAACCCCTGAGTGCTTTATTTTAAATTCTACTGTGAGAAAACTAGCATACTTGTTTATGGAACATGACATCTCTTTGGAACTCACATTATTTATTCTTCAATACCGTTTGAACACCTTTCAAAAATCATCATGCCACTATAGTCACAAAGATGAGCCATTCTATTCTAACTTTAAAACAGAAAGTTTATGTCCATGGGGGAGTAAAGGGGAATTTTTGTCCCCAAAATGAATTCTTCACCATTTAAGGTTTGAATTTTAGCACCTAATAAAGAGTTATTACCTGTATATTTTCTATTCAGTTTTAAAATGATGTTCATTAAATTTTGTATTTATTATGTGTATGTCCTTAAGGAATTCAAAATCTAGATATAGAGACAAGATGTATACATGTGAAACAAAGAATAGCTAAGGCAGGTATACATCTCAGCAAGGTCAGGAAACTGGAGATGATTAAATATGTTTGTTGATGATAAATATGTTTGTTGTTTTCTAATAATGATTTCCATCTCAAAAGCATTATGTTGATTGACTACTCAACAATCCAAACTATGAAGTACACTTAATGAAGGCAATATGTTATGCATTGACTTTTTAAATTTATATGCATCATTCATTACATTTCTAAGTATTTTAATCAAAGAAGAAGATTTTCAAGTTGTATTTCATAACCACTTATGTAGCACCTTTGGAAATGAAGTTAGAAAAATACAGGATGTCTTAAGAAAATTATTGCCCTGTGTTATGTAAGTCGAAAAGCCAGTTAGACAGCTCTCCTTCCAGACAGGCAATCTGGCTGGGAAGGAGGAAGCCCCAGCCAGATGCTCACCTCATGAGTAGCTCAGGACATGCCTGTCGCTTCTTGCCAGGGAGGCTTACGCTGCAGATGGAGGGTTCTGTGGATGCCAAGCATACCTCAGGACTGCAGCTTGCTTGATATAAACTCCAGAGGAATGCCAAATGTGACAAAGGAGACTTCCAGTCTACTTTTCACTCCAGGAAGGCAGAATGTGTAATGGTGAAGGATATAAACTCTAGAGTGTGGCAACTGGATTAGTATCCAAAATCTAAGACTCTTAAAACAGTGTAATCATGGACGAGTAACCTTGACAATGCCCATTTTCCCACCTGTGATATAAAGATAAAATACATTGAAAGTCACTAAGCATTTGGAGCTTGACACGTAGTAAACAATATAAGTTACTCCTTCACCAAACACTATCTGAATTGTTGCTTAAAGAATACATCAATTCACATGGAGCAGTGGTCTCCTTCTTCTCGGGGCTACAGCCAGTTGTATAAACTAGCCAGAGGAAAGAAAGAGTGAGAAGTGACAGACTCAAGGCGAGCATGCAGGACACCCACCTCCTGTGTCATTTCCCACTGCAGGTAGACCTCCTTCTGCAGTACACCCGCGCTATGTGGTGTGGTCTAGAACCCCACATGTCTCGATCCTCAAATAACTCCTAAGGCAGGAGTAATGAAATGTGCCAGTCTATTTTTAATTCCAAAGTTTACAATAGGCAATGGAAATAAATAGAGCCAGGCAGTGAACAAAGAGGTGGGCATACTCCCAGGGAGATGAGGAAAGATGCCACCTCATTTGAATTTTGAGTATTTAAATCAGTCCCGTGATGTATGGATATTTTCCGTGACCTATGGATCTTCCAGATAACCACTTTTGGAAGTAAGCAGGACATTTAAAATTTGAGTGCTTTTTTGCCTAAATAATTCCAGTCTTCTGCTGTAGGCCTGGGGCAGAAATCTACTAGGTCAGTTTGGAAGATGCTACATTTCCCCCCTGCTGGAGTAAAAACCTGAAGGTAAAAACCTTGTCTATCTTCTGTTAAAAATGTATTCCCCTACCAAGTTACTGCGTTTAGAACCTATTAGCATGCAGAATATTTTTCTTAAGCTGCTGTACTGAATACCTGGAACATATAACAAAATAATTCAAATAGTTCAGCTCCACTTGGGTGCCCATGCGTTTGCACCACTTACTTTGGAAGTATTTGATGACAAGCTGAGGATGTGCAATGAATTTGGAAAGGTTGCTCAGGTACTGAAATCCCATCAAGGACTCTGATCTTCAAAACTTCCCCTGTCATAACTTTCCATTTGTTACTAAGAACATGGCACTGGCATCCTGCTGGGACCCTGGGAGGTGTCACAACACAGTGGAGAAGCAGAAAAGAAATCAGCCAGATGTAGAAGAGGTCAAGCATATGGCATGGCCCATTTTATAACAACCTGCTCTGCAGAGAACTGATCTACTGTGACTTGGTCCACTCCCACAAGAGAGTGTTAGACATTCAGGAAGGTGGAGCCTCCAGGGTCTACTGTCTTCCACTGGCAACATTTCTTAAAGGTTCCACTACCCCAACACTGTCACTCTGTAGACCACACTTCGAGCACATGAAACTTTGGCCAAGAAACAGCATCCAAACCACAGTAAGTGCTAAGTACAAGTGGCCTGCTTTTGGACTTCAGATTGACATTTAAGAATGGAGAGCAAAAAGTTAAATGATTCTGAGTACACACCTCTAGTTCTACTAACACAACCAGAATTTCTTGTCTTGACTCATTCCACACTAAAACCCTTAAACCTTTGGGTACCTGACTTGTGAGAGGAAAGAGAAACAGACTAATGACGGGAAACATCTTGGCCATGGACTGGAAAAAACAGACTACTGCCATTTTCAAGATCTTCCTCATTTGTTTTTTACTATGAATATGTACTGATTGTTGAAACTTGGAAAGTTTATTATATATACTTTTATTAAACTTTTTTTTTTTTCAGATTTTCAGGCTAACGAGTTGCCTGCTTCTCAAGTTTCAAAAACTGTAGTGTTTGGAGATTTTTAGGCTCCTTTCTTTGTAAGTCTTTGATTTTGTAGGTAAGGAAACTGAACGAGAGAAAGGAGTGGCTGTGCCAGGCCTCCTGTTTGTTCTGTTAAAGCCAAGGCGAAGCCTGCAGGTATTTTCACTCCCCTTTCTGTTCTTTGGCTGTTCTTTGTTCTGTTCCAAGCTGTCATATCTTTTGATTATGAGTCCTCTCTAGAAGAGTGCCCAGCATGTAAGGACTCATTTCTGGAAACACAGGTGTTTTGGTTAATGACTATTTCCAATGGTGATGCTACAGAAGGCTTTCTTTTGTTCTCTAATGAGGTTAAATCCTTGACAAACAGCATAGCTACTCCAGATGGTGGGAAATGGAAGCCACTCCCAAGGCTGCCTGTTGTCACACTGAGACCCACTTGGGGGAGCAGAGAGTCTCCTTACCTGAGATGAATGAAGAATTACAGCATTTGTCACAATGCCAGGTAGGAGGTAGTGCATGCAGACAGTACAGGAAGGAGAGGACAATACTCAGGCCAGCAACAGGTCCCAGACAGAAGACAGCAGTTCCACTGAGGGTTTCCAACAAGCTCAGCTGAACAGCAGGAACCAGACTGTACGTGACTCCACAGGATGCCCTAGCAAGAGAACTGAAGGACTCTCTTCATTATAGGTCTAATGGATGTGGTCATGGCTGTTACTGAGAGAGTAAGCGGTTTGTCGTGGACTATACAGCTTATAGATAAAAGCGGCCTACCTACCCATTTTATCAAAATAAAGACCAATCATATGTTTGTAATCCAAATCTAACATTTGCATCCAAAAGGCATATTTCTGCTCCGTAACACATTTCTCTCATCTTTACTATATTGTCGTATCTATAAGCTGCACCCTTTATTAACTAAACAGAGAAAGTCTTTTTACATGGTGACATTTGCTCTGAAAGTTCAAATTCTAACAACGAAGCAATTTCCCCCAGGGCCCCACGTGAATACAAATGATTAATAAAACTCAACATTTTCCTTGATTTAAAATAAATAACTTCCTATGATTTCTGGCTTAGTGCCTATTTTTTTTTTTTCAAGACAGGGTCTTGCTATGTAGTTCAGGCCTGCCTGGACTCACTATGTAGCCCACGCTAGCTTTGCACGTGAGGCAATTCTGATTCAGTCTCCCGAGTGCTGGGATTTCAGGCTTGTGTGCCATGTGCCACCATGCCCAGCTCACTGCCTATTTTAGAGGTCTGACAATGATTTGTTTAGTGGAAGTTAAGGTGGTCTTTATGGTTCTATTTTCAGAAAAGAAGAAGCCCTCGCGAATCCCACCTGGTTCACAGGTATTCTGATAATGTGTCTTTAGCTGTACTTTGTGATTACCCTCAAGAGGATTTCAAAATAAGCCCCCAACTAAATGTTAGATCATAGAAAGAGTGATCAAGCCAATTCAAAGAATCTGAAAATCTTTAAAAGTTGTACTATCATCACTACATGCAAAAGAACTCCTTTCACTTTGATGTCTAAAGGAAACATATTTACTACTCTGTACTATTTTTTTTTTTTTTTTGGCACCGGGGATTGAACTCACAACCTCGCGCCTGCCAGGGCAGGCGCTTAAGGCACTGAGCCAAACTCCCGGCCCAGGTTTTTTTTGAGGCAGGGTCGCACTATGTAGCTCAGGCCGGCCTTGTGCTCCCGTCGTAGCCCAAGCCGGCCTCGAACCCACAACGCTCCGCCTACCTCAGCCTCCCGAGTGCTGGGATTAAAGGCGTGCGCCACCACGCCCGGCTACTACTCTGTACTATTGATTTCACTCTCTCTTCCTAGGGATTCATCTATCTTGTAGTTTAACAACTGATCTTTTAACTTCCACTCACTCTTATTTCAGTGCAAAGATTGTAACACTTTAGATGTTTGGTTTTCCTTGGTATACTATTCCTTCTTATTTTGCCATCCAACCTTGGAAATGCTTCGATTATTCAGTGAGGGCCCCAGGTCAGTGTTAGAATTGCTTCTTAATTTTAGACAAAGGGTAGTCTTTACTCTGTCATGCTTCCAATACTGATGGTATAACTGTAAATAGCTTTTAAAGTGCTATTAGAACTGGCTTCTTGTGGTCTTCTAAATCTTAGTCACAAGACCATAAAATAGCTAAGCCATTTTCATTTGCTATCAGAATGATGAGGAACAATGAGAGGATTAGCATCTTGGCACCAAGACCCAACTCTAGAATTTTCAGTGATAATCTGCTGTTTCACAGACCTGTCAGAATTTAACAGAGTCTCTGGATGCCAGGTACTTTATAAGAATTTGTGATTGCAATATGGAATAAGACAAATTTTACTTTTAAGAAGTTCATAGCATAAAAACCCATTATAACTTTATCGTAGTAAAATATTGAGCAAGGTTTTCAAAGAATGCATAATAGAATCAAAGAATGCAAAGAATGCATAATAACCAAAAGGTTATGCAACTTCATGGAGGAGGAGAAGAGACATCAGAAAACACTTTGGAGGAAAGGCAGGGCCTGAACTGAGTGCTAAAGGATGAGAAAGAATTAGCTAGTGTTTTGGTTATTGTTTTGTGGAGTGGGGCTGGCGGCATGGAATGGAAAAGGGAAGAGCACTCTAGGCAAAAAAGATGGCACTGAACAAAGGCAGGGAATCCAAGAATAGCATGGAGCTGCAAGATAAATTATTCAGTGTTTTCAAAGTCAAAATTGTGGGACAGGGGGTGGGATTAAGTAGGAAAGGGAGAGAAAAGTTCACTGTGAGAATATGGAGTTTTGAATCTACTCTCTTAGTAATGGGTTTCGAGAAATAACCCAATTGACTGAATATTTTTAATACTCCCTTTTTGTGCTAAGAATAAGATTGATTTAAAGAGAAACAGATGGGGGAAGAGGCTTGTAGGAGACTAGACCTATTAGAAATTAAAAAGAAATAATGGCAGCAAAATTGGAGAGACTGTGAAGAATTCAAGAAATATTTAGGCGTTAGAATGGACACAACATGATTAGAATTGATGCGGGATAAGAGGTAGCCAAGGAGAGGGAGAAACTGAAAATAATTTGAGGGACCAATTGAAATAAGCAATTAAAAGAGACTAAAATAAAAGAGAAAATATGAACTGTGATGGTGCAGTGTGAGCTGATATGCAGGAAGAACGCTTGTCCATCTGGTATTTTAGTATCCAGGAGTCAGCTTTAGGGAAGAAGTCTGGATTACATGAACAGATTTAAGAGTATGGTGCTCACATGGGTTTGAAAAAGTAGATGAGGTCACTAAGGAGAGGTTATAGAATCTTTACAACCAGAGGAGTCAGAGCCTGAAGGATAATATGTTTAAGAAAAAATTTAAAGGGAAGTGAAAGAGCAGAAAAGGACTGGTCTAAAGCATAAAGAAAACCAGGAGAGTAGGAATTCACAGAAACTAAAAGAGTTGCGAGGTTTGAGAAAAAGGGGACATCGCAGGGTTAAAAGCAGCAAGTGGGCACTGTGGGAAAAGGATTTATTCATGGCCATTGCATTTGATTAATGATCTGCCACAAAAAAGCAGAATCACAGGAGGACCAGGTCGGGATTCTTGAGCTATGGACCAGAGTTTGGTAACAATGAGTTGGTAGTGAAGAGTAGATGAAAAATGGAAATGATTATTTCAAGAAGTTAGCTTGAAAAGCAAATGATAGTAATTTGAAGGACTCTAGGGAAGGATTCCTGGGAAGGAAGAAGCTTGTGTTGACTGAGGAGTTCTGTCAAAATAAAGACTCAGTATAGAAAAGAAAAGACATAGCAGCTATAGTACTCAAAAGAATCAGAAATGAATGTGTCAAGTATAGAAATAAAGATGACCTTCAGAAATCGAAGGCACTGTGACTGGAGCAAAGGAGACATAGATGGGATTAGAGGTATATAAATTCTTAGGTAGGGAGGGGAAAAGTTAAAAGATGATAGGAGATGTTCATCATGTTTTATAGCTTCCATGCATCTTAGGAATATCCCTCATACAATTGAAAACTTGCCAACATTATCAATCCTGCGCCCTAAAGGTAGAAACCAGGATTCATTCTCCTGGCATCTCTTGCTACTGAAGCACAGGATAATGCTTTACCTTCCATAAGCCAGATGCTTCTTCAGGAGGTGCTGTCTTGGAAGGAAGCAAGGCACATGCAGACTCCAAGTTTTGCTGAACAAGGTAAGAGAAATGTGGTCTGCAGTGACACTAGAAACAGAACTGCTGGTCCATGGTTTTGTGCATCATGAATGCTTGGTGCTAGCAGAGGTTTGGGTTCAGGCCCTGGCGTTTATAACACCAGCCCTCACAGTATGCTTGGTGCTGGATTGTTTCTAAGATGACTTTGTAGACCTCCAGAAGATTCCTTTAAAAATATGACACTCAGTCAGCAGACTGGATACTTTGCTACAAAGAACTCCATGTTTGAAAGCATCAATTTTCTCAACAGAGAAGGTCAGGTCCTTGGCTGAAATTTGAGAGAGGTTTGATGAGGGCAATAATAGAGGATGGGATCATCAGTGAGGAACTGACTCAGAGATGACTGAAGAATTGATGGGAAATTTGAGAGTCCAGTGTTGAGGTTCAAGCTTACCGTAGCCAAGAAGCCAATAAAATTGGAAGAGTCAAGGGAATAAATGCTACTTAGACCTTAAGAGGAGCTACAGTATGAGTGGATTGATGTGAAATCTGGGAGAATTGGAGACTTTCTCCAGAAGTAACAATGTTGAAATATTAGACTTCAGAGGTAGAGAACAACCAGGTTATGAAGAGATCTAAGGTAGAAGAGAATATTTCTGGAATTAAAAGAGACCAAAAAACTTGTAAGTTATGCAGCTGGGCCCTTAGCTTCTACCTGAACGGTGAAAGTTCCTAGGGGCTGGAGTGAAGAACAAGACTTTATATTACATCATAAAGTCTATGAGTGAGAAACGGTGCTAGGGAGCTGAGTGGATAACAGTGATGATAAATGATACAGTCTGATGGTCTCAGACACACATGGAATGAACTTTAATACAAGAGATGAATAGCAATATATCAGAAGCAGCAGTGGTCCATGGAGGGTGAAAGGAGATTTTGAATGAAGAAACTCAGAGTACTAATAAAACAAAGAAATGGGTCAGGAGAGGTGGGGTGGTAGTAGATGACTATTGCCACAAGGAGATAAGCAAGGTTTGGTCTTAAATTTCCAATGGCCTTGCTTTATCAAGGTATGTTTACAGTTAAAATTAATTGAATCATACTCCCATGAGCCTTCCTCAGATGATTGAGGATATCCCCAACTTTTTGTTCAGGCAGAATATCTTTGATTCCTTAACTCATTTCACTTACTCACTCTTCCCTAGAAAAACACTGAATTTGATTGTAATCAGTATTATCTTAAAATGTGGCACTCAAAATAAAATGAAATTCTGCAAATGAAATCATATCCAATGAGAAAATGATGAAATATCTAATCTATCTACAGCCTGGAATTGTCTCAGTTGAACCAAGAAAAGACTATGACCTCACTCTCTGTGTAGTCCCTCTCCTCTCTCCATTCTCTGTCAATGGACTGTTGCCAAATGTCTTAGTTACTTTTCTCTCATTGCTGAGACAAAATACTCAATGCCCAAAGTTAGGACGAAAGGTTTATTTAGCTTGCAATTTGTAGAGGTTTTGGTCCATAATTGGCTGGCTCCAAGGAAGTGGCTTGGCAGAGGAGAACAGTACATGGCAGACAGACTGTAGCAAAGCAACAAGGAAGAGAGAAGGTGACAAGCCTCTTTCTGTCCTTTATATTGTACACAGGCTCCCCAGCCTAGGGCAGGTGTAGCACTCCCACCCTTAATTTCAGCATTGGACCATGAATCGATCACAAACTCTAAATTCAGTCGCCTCTGAAAAGTGCACTCCCTTCCCCATGACTGCATATGGCTTTTGTGGGGACATCTAGACATAAACCATAACACCTGACAAAAATGTGGTTATCAATGACAAAGAGAACAGTATTGATGATGATAGTGGTGAGGATCAAGCTTAAAGTTGGCCAAGGGTGACAGGCATCTTATGAAAACCGCACTCATAATATAAGTAATAAGTAGGGAGCTTGTTTTGTTTTGCTTTTGTTTCTGTTTTTAACCTGAACTTCTTCTGTAAAACAGAGAATATCTGACTGTCCTAATGTCCACTTACTTTATGGTCTAAATCAGGTAGCATAAACTAAGATTGCTAATATGACTTTCAGATGTGCCTATCGGTTCACATGCCGGAAAACTCTGACTCGTAGAAAAGACACAGCAGAAAGGAGTAGCCAACATTTTGTTCTTACTTGCCATTCTATCACTTGTTACACTATTAGAATTAATAAAAACAAAACCCATAAAAACACTCTCAGTTCATCTATAGTTACAAAGTTATTTTTTTGTGTGTGTGTGAACTGATCACATCTTCTCTGGTAAACAACCTAAATGATTACATACATAGTTAGAATAAGTGAAAAAAAACAAGACAAAATAAAGTTAACAAACAAGAGGGTATATAGTTTTGGGAATGTGCATGGTTCACTGCTATCAGATCTAATTTGGGGCCATTTCTTTTTAGTGTCTCTACTAGTCAATGTTAAACATGGCAGAAGCGAAATTATTTAGAAATTATGAGTAATTCAGGGTCATTAATAGTGCTGAGAAGTACAGGAAATGCCAAATAAATTAATTAGAAACATGGAAAACCCCATAAAACACTACACAAGAAGTCCTCAAATGTATGGTTTAAAGAGAAAAGTCTGCTGATTTTACCAAGTTGATGGAATCAATCTCTTGAACACCCACGGCTTTGTCTCTGTAGATTTTCTGGTACTTATACTTTCTATCCTTTACTAAATTGTTGTAATTCTTCTTACCCACTACATTTCCTCCTTTTAGATGGTATGCTCAGTGCCATCAGTCTGACTCGTTTTATTATCTCCCAGTGATAATAGGCATTTACTGCTTGTTTGAGGAACAAACAGAAGCCATCATTCATTTCCCTTTCACTTTATCAGTGGAAGCTACACGCCTGCAGGTTTTAAGCATGTTGAATAGTAAGAAAGAGAAAGCAGGGAGTAGCTCTTTTCTTTCTGTCCCTTTTTTTTTTTTTTTTTTTGGCCCTTCAAAAAAAAATAGTTCGTGAAAAATAAGCATAACTGAGAAAAAATTATGAGGAGTGAAATAAAACAGAATTCCACCCCAACAGTGTGTTAAGTTAGATTAAAAGAAATTAAAAAGAAAATCCTCTCATGAGCATTTTCAAATCACACTAAAAGCCACATCAGTGACTTGATTTATGTACTCCAAATTTCATCTTTTTTGGTGAAGTCAGCCCTTCATTTATCATGAGAGAGATATAAAATAAATGGGACACCCAAGTTGTAACCTGAAGTAATTTATAATGTAGTTGGGAAACCAAGAACAATGAAACTGTTGAATAGTAGTTTAAGTTGATATATCACTAAAATTGCAAGACCAATCGAATAAATGGTCATTGTTCTGGTTCAGAGTTCTAGAAGTGCTATATTTCAAAACAGTGTTTACTCAAATGCATATCACTG